>JAOTOK010116173.1:0-13839 GCA_025770025.1 Virgularia gustaviana | reverse complement strand
ATTAAAACTTTAACTGTGTATCAGTGTTATCTGCTGCCACAGAAAACCGAATGATAGAAACGAATAACCATGAGTCAGTATAACTGAAGTTGACCATTTAGTACTGAAGCCGATCTACCGTACTGATCAGTTGAAGTCTTGAAGAAAACAAAACCAGGGGGACGAACAATTTCGTTTTCAACCTGAATCGCGGTTGTACAGCGGTAGCGCAATGAGAATTCTGGACCAAGTGACGTCAAAATGACGTAAAAGACGCCATCTTTTTGGTTGAACTTCAAGTGCCTGAGCCCGCTCTCCAGTTAATATATACAGCTCAGTGATCAAACCCCGTTACATCCATACATAGTTACACGCCGACGACATAGTGTTCGATCTCTTCGAGAGCGAACACAATAAAATTGGTTATTAACTGACGGCATGCTTATAATCACCATAATCACCGACTTACTGTACAATAACCAACTTTGAAATGTCCTAACCATGGAAAATAAGCAGTTCAAACAGTGACATTTTTCGTAGAAGTTGTTTATGAGATAAAAACGGATCTCGACTCAGTATCGTAATTTTATATAGTGTAGTATGTAGGGATCTGTACTGCATGGGGTCTTTGCATTAATTTAGCACGATTTTTTCTGCCTGTACTTTACCGCCAGTTAGACTGATATATGTTTGTAAGTGTTGTGTTCGGATCATACAAAATAGCACACAAGTTAAAAAAGCGTATAAATTATTTGCCTGGTACATGACCTGGCAACATAACAACTGAAATGGTAATAATACATAAGAACTCCCCTTTTTTGAGTAACAAAACATGAACTAGAATATAGTAAATAGTAATAAATGTTTTATATAGGGTACTGTTTATCGGTGTCTTGAGCGCTCGCTCTGTTAACTCGCCCGAATCTTGTTACAGTTCCTCGCTTTTCCTGGATTAGTTGCGTTGCCGGGATGCTGTTCAGGCCGAATGTGGTGGTGCTGTATCTTCAGCCATTCACCATTTTCTATGTAAAACTTGTCATTGCAAAGAAGGAGATGACGGCGATTGCGCCTAATTACGACATTAGTGTTGAGGACGCGGTAACATCGTGGTTCTGTAATTCTGTACAGCGCTTTTCAACAACTGCCAAGTTGATCACTCCATGTCTTCTCTCCAGGAATTCGAATGCGTACAATTGTGCCAGGTTTGATATCAGGTAGATCTTTAGCAGCTTCGTTATATAGCCCCTTATATGCTTCCTTCCTCATTTTATCGTTGAACTTGCTTGGAGAATGGTACGTGGGCGGTGCCAGTTGGGTGGCCAGATAGCAGGGTTGACCGCGGGGTTAACGATTGTAAAGGTACATTGCAGGAGATACATCATTTCCTCAGGGATTGTATTCATGATTCTAGCTCGGTAGGGATCTTCACGTCCATCATGAGCCTTTCGGAGAGTATTCTTTGCTAGCTGTTTGGATGGAGCGTTCCACCAAACCATTGGACTGGTGATAGTGAGGACTTGAAGTCTTATTGTTTGAAGTTGCATACATTGGAGAATTCTCTAAAAGTGTCCAGCAGCATACTCAGGTCCATTATTAGTGCAGAGCTCTTTGATGGTGCCATGACGGAAAAATATTCTCTTGATTTCCTCGTTGACTATTGAGTTGTCTTGTCTTCAATGTGCTCGACTTCAATATAGTTAGAGTGGTAATCAACAACCATCAGTGAGCTCGATCGTAGGCTATATGACTGGAGGGAGAACTTCTGCCCGGCTGACTGAGTGAAGCCGACGGCCGGCGTTTTGCTACGATTTAGCTAGTACGTCATATCCCAGTTTCTTCTCGGCCAAATTCGTTCATTCGTGATCACGGGCACAGGCTTCACTCGTCAGCCCGAAGTTCTTCCTGGCGTTGAACAGTTCAATGCGTTGAACGTGCTTGGCAGCGCTGGTGTCAACCGTCGAATTCCAATACAAATAGATAGGGAAAAGGGGGTAATACATATTTAAAAAAAACTGGCGCATCCGATCCGCATTATTGGGCTCAATTATTTTACAATATGAGTAAGAATATTTGTTTGTAAGTGTATTATAAATTTTCAATCAAGAGAAATTTGCTTTGAGTGACTGTCTATAGATTTGAATTTGGTTTGTTTTCTAAGAATGGGGATGATTAGATCTACATTAGATCAGTTTTATATTAAATTATGTTCTTCTGTTCCGTCTCCAAACTCTCAGAGCGGAAATCCATTGGGTATATATTCGTTAAAATCTCTCCTTTTCGACAGAAATGCTCTGTTTTCACGTTTACTTCGAAAGGTCGTTTGCAGTATTAGATTCACATGAAGGACATCATTCAAACAACCTATACAAAAATTTACGTCGGTCACTTACCAGAGGTTGGCGCACGCGCAGTAAAAAACAAGGGGACACAAATCGCCGCGAGTCGGCGCGGCATGGTAATAGTTCTATTGGTTCTATGCCCATATGTGGAAAAAAGTGAAATAATTAACGCGCGCTGCCGCCAACGCTCATGACGTCACACTGGTCACACATTGACATTGTTCCATTCCACTGTGAACTGTGACGAGGCGTCGAGCAGATCGTTTATCGTTTCGCTAGTCGCCTGCTAATTTAGCCAAGAAGAGAAAGAAGAAGCGATTTTAAAACATATCAGGATGTACCACCAAAGCCAACAGAATGACTACCAACAACTACAAAAAGAAGTAAACCAACTAAGGAACGAAGCAAAGCTATCGAGGAAGAAAGTGAGCGATTGTGCTGCGGATTTGATTCAATACATGGAACAGAATCTTCGATACGATCCTTTCTTGAACAAAGTTCCCGCTAGCGAAAATCCATTCCGTGAGCGAAATCGTGGTTGCTTGCTGTTATAGTTAATCGCAAAACAGTGATGGATTTCACTTTGACATACAACAACGTTTATATCGGAATTTATTTCATGTTTAAAGCATATATTGGTATTATTATATGAAAGACGCGTTCTTGAATGGACGAGGGGCGTTCACGACTGAAGATATCTCAACTGTGCTATTGATAATTGACAATGAAGACTGCTTACTGGATGCAGTCTTGTGCATGCTGTATAACGGATTTTTGTTGTCGTCGCCGGTGTGCGCAAACGTTTGATATCGTATTTGCCGGCAAAAGTTTCTGGGCAAAAAGCTTAGTTTATTTAATCATGTCATGGCATGCAATGTGAAGTGGATGTCAGTGCCGCATATCTCATTCTGCACGGCGTGGGGCAGCTTTCGCACTAATTCAAACAATGCAATCTAGTCCAATGTAAACATAACGTTTTGCTTTTTTGTCGCTTTTTTTCAAATAAAGGACCTTATATTTTGCAGTAGGGTTATGCTATTAACAGACTTCGGATGCTTCATTACTAAAACTCAGTCACCATAGGAACTAGTGTTTACTAAATTCTAGTTTGTCCTACATGTTGAAATTGTAATAGATCCTGTTTAGATGTTGAACTTTCGTCGAGTTAAATGCAATTCAAACAATAGATAATTAGCCAACGTTTTCTTTATGTTTATTACATAAATGGGGACTTACACTTACAGTAATAATATATGGAAACTCAATTATGTAATCAGTCTGAATAACTTATATTCTTACTCAATTAAATAGCGGTATTGTTTTACCTTTCAAGTTTAAATTGTGAGTATGGGTGTCGTGAGTAGTTATGAAATATGGTTGAAGAAACATTCTGCTTCCAGCGACCTGATCTTCTTAATTATATGTGTAAGCCTTCAACGTTCTAAAGATAATATACTCTTCAAATATATTTTGCCATACTAAGGCACTCGTGTTATTGGAAGATATGAATTAGCCTTCCTCACAATAGCCTGCATAGCAGACATATAAACCCACGGTATATTACCATGGGTTTATACATCTGCTACGCAGGCTATCCTCACAATGACAGATACGGCTGCTATTTTGGGGGTACTTTCTCTAAGCATGTGACAGTAAGACCCAATAAAGGTGAATGATTTATATTGTTTATTAGTGAATTTAGTAATTAATTCTTGTAATGAGAAAATGAAAGTACCCCAATATTGTTGATCATTGCAAATTCCTTGCTCTCATGGTTAGTTATGCTCTCAGTCTCAGTATACTGACTATAACAATATATGCTGAATACAAAAGCTCTTATAGCCAGCAAAGAAAGTTGGTTTATTTTACTACAGGGGAAAAACCTGTTTTGCAAACTAAAAGGGTACCACCCCTGCCTACTGAGTCATTTCATCTTGACATGAAAATTGGGTTCTTCAGCCCTCCTGCTTCTAGCAGTTTCTTAGAGACGACTAGACTTCACAGTTCTACATTTCGAGATTGAGATCTGTATACAGCTGTTCTGATTGACAACCACTAATTTCATTGTCTAATTGCTACCCAACCACTCACATTATCAGTATCACATATTTGCAACTACTTCCTCATCCTGCCAATTCTGGAATCAATTTGCTATATTGTTTGAACTAATAGCTATGCCTTATGCAGCTAATCAGAAATGACATTATGTGTTAACATACTCTACTGTTGTAAGTAGCTACCATGTTATTGTTGTGGTTGTATCTTAGGAAGAACAGATTTTCTTGAATTGCTCACTTGAAAATGAGGCTATTTTGATTGACAAAATAATAATTTCTACAATATATTATTTACAATTATTTGCAGAGCCCATAGGAGTGATTTCTTACCTAGGGCTACTTTCCCTGCAGAGTAGTTACATTTCATTTTTTAATTTCCTGTGTGTCCATTCACATTGCCTGTGCTGGCCCTCTAA
This sequence comes from Virgularia gustaviana, assembly GCA_025770025.1. NCBI lineage: Eukaryota > Metazoa > Cnidaria > Anthozoa > Scleralcyonacea > Virgulariidae > Virgularia > Virgularia gustaviana. The sequence goes on along the minus strand of JAOTOK010116173.1, from coordinate 9,048 downwards.
TTGGAGGGCAGATCTATAGTATTGAGTCTTATTTTTTTCATTCTCTTTTGTCTGCAAAAGTTAAACAAGGGAAATTGCATGCAACTTTATTTTGCATTGTATAAATTATCTTCAACTAGATAATTATTCTGCCTATTATCAAACAAACTATACAAGTTGCTGTATTTTAGTGTGGGTAATTAATGGCTATCTTTTTGTTGCAAGACCGTGACTAAATCACATATAGTGATATAATAATTAATCTGCCTGGTTTTAATGATAATATATATTATACAGTCACTTCGTCACAGTCTGGTAAATGAACATTCGGTTTGCCAGCATATATCTTGAATAAGATGTCATATGGAAAAGTGCAAAATGTCAAATTTATGGGTCACAGCCCTACCCTATAATACCAATGCGAAGGATTATACTAACTTATCTTATACTACATTTTAATCAAAAACAAATTTTAGACCAGAAACTTTTGGGTAAAATAAATTGCCTTAACACACACGAAAGGTCTGCCAGACTTCGGCACTTCTGGAATTTTGACTTGACAATGACTAATGTGACAATGACAATGACAATGACAATGACAATGACAACTGACAATTTTTGCAATGACGATAAACAGATGACAATACGTAATTTATAGTCTTATTTGCGTAACTCATAGTCGTTAACACGTTGTACATTTGCTCAAAAAATCGACATTTCCCTTTATAAATACGAACAATTTTGTTTGAAATTCAAGAAATTTAGGGTACTGATATCATTTCCTGTTTACATTTTTGTGCTTACTTCCTGCGGTAAAGCTGAAAAAATCGCCATCCTCTGATTGGTTGTGTTGACGATAAATAGTGGAAACGGAAGTAAATTCACTTCCTTTTCCCTAATGCGTGCGCATGGAATTATGAAATAGACAAAATTTACTGTATGTACCTATATTCCTGTGAGAAAACTACATAGTTTTGTATTATTGTTGTCGTCGAGTGTTGCTCATTTTCTAAAAAATTCTGGGCGAGTGCCTATCAGGAGGACTCATAACATAGCAGTTAGCTGTTCTACTAAATGGTAAGCTGAATTGCGAAGTGGATGATGAGTTATCCGCCAGACGACAGGCACGAACGGGATAGTCACCCTCCCAGAGTCGCGAACAGCAGCACTACGATAGACAAGGAAAAATACGAGAAGAACTCAATAAGAAGCCCTCAACCAGCAGGTAAGAGATAAATACTTTGACTTCAACTGTCTCGTACAGTTAGCCTTTGGTTTAGAGACGACATTTCCTATTTGAATACTTATCCTCACCAAGGTAGTTATGTGCATGCCACAATACTTGTCACTTGAGCGCCTGCGAGCCGCGTGTTTTGTGCCGACGTTGCTAGTTGATACGTTGATACTACTACAAAGCTTTTTTGTGGACGCCAATTGCAGTTTCTTATTAACACTTGAATGTTTTGTCCATAACCTTTTATACTCGCCTCGCAACTTGTGCTTGTTTATCGCTCCACGACACATGTCCGCCGAGATCCGGTGATGTGATCACACTACAACACTACAGTGAGTTACAGTAGTCACCAGAGTCACAAAGTCCGTGGATTTTTACGCTTTTTTATCGAACCTAAAACTGTATTAGACGCTTACTTGTCGTAGGTAAGCACACTTGTTTATCCGAAAGTCTCGAAAGACGATTGGACGTTCACAAGAAGCGGACTGTTGACATTTTCTCAATATTTCCGAATGGTGGAAAGGCGGCGAAATTAAAATCTTGTGGTCTGTTGATGCACTGCAGGCCTCGCTTGCTCAGCCTCCTCCATACTCGCCCACGCATCTCGTAGACCCAGTTAGCGGTCATAAAATGTAACATTACTAGGTAAATTCACCAGGCAATATTTCTTTTGTTTCCATTGTATAATTTCTTGATCCATAGGTAAAAGTATTCCTGGTTTATAGAGAACCTGTGACCTCTATTATATTTACGTTTTATTAACATTTTTCTTCTTACAACGCATGTTGATGTTGATATTATAATTATAGTGTTTTAAATTCTACAGTACTGCCGTACTTTTCATCCTTAATCTCTGATTACCCTGTTCTCAATACTGAGCCTTTTCCATTGGGGCCCTTTTGGACAACAAAATGGGACATCATTTCACCATGTGGTACAGTAGAATACATGTGATTTGGGTTTATTGACTGGGTGTGAGGTCTGTACAGTGAAATATTAAATATAGGACCACAGGCTCGATATTCCACTGTACAAACCGAAGAAGCAATGTCAATAAGTTGTTTATTATATAACTATAGAAGGCAAAATGTGACAAAATCAGTAAGGGCCTGTTTATATAGAGGTAGGGTAACCCTTCTAGAAGGGTAAGCTAGCCCCCTTTACATGTGCTAGGGTAGCCCTTCTAGCTCAGCTGGGATAACTCAATCGGACAGGGTAACCATTGCATGGCGTGGTCACTAAGCATCTGAAAATGGCATGTAAACATAAAATCATCATGGCAAGTTGTATTTTTCTTTCTTTTGCTACTTTGGTTGTCTGCATTTCAGTACCTTTTAAAACTTTCTCTTTGGACATATGTGCACTAAGCCATGTTGATGTTGTTGCTGCCCCTTGTGTGTTGACTTGCACGAAAAGCACATGATATTCCTGGACATGCCTTTGTGAAGTGTGATCCCTTGGTAAAGTTAGCTCTACCTTGAGTGTTTACATGGATTATGTAAACAAAAAGATAGCCCTACATGCTTGGGTAACCCTACTGTACCTTTGAAATGATATATTACATAAATATAATAAAAATACAAATAGAAAGACATTTATTAACTAAATATAAACCTTTTATACAAAATACTAAATAATAATATGGTATTCACTCTAGCTTGCTTGTTTTGTACAAAATACTAAAAACACTAAATACTTAGAGTAATACCAGAATGGTCAGATAATTAAGGGTGCTTAATGCTTTTGTTTGTGTTAAATTATGTGTAATTACCCACTCTCCTCCACAGAGGCTTCTTAATATACTGCTTTATTCTACATGACGTTTCTACTTTATTTATGGAGTAACCGCTGGTAAAAAATGGAGGAAATGCGGGCAAAAAAAAGAGCAGCCTCTGCCAGAAGTCGGTCGAAAAATTGCTAAAATGGTTGAAAAATTGCTTAAACAATGATAAGCCGAGCCCCCTGACTATTTCGCATGAATACATGCGCTGCTTGATCTGCGAAACGTTATGCAACAAGTTTTTCCATGTTTTTCCATTATTGGATTTTCGTAAATTGTGAAATTCCGGGGGTGTCATACCGCATGGATCCCCCTGGTCATACATGTTTGTGCACAAACTTTTGGCAAAGGCTTCTAGCTCTCCCCCTTCGCCTGCATTTCCTCCATTTCTTACCAGCGGTTACTCCACAAATAGAGTAGAAACGTCATGTAGAATAAAGCAGTTAAAAATAATTAAGAAGCCTCTGCGGAGGAGAGAGGTAATTACGACCACTTTGTGTACTGTGATTAAATATTTGCATCCTCCATTATTTTGAATTTACTATAAAGTGTCTGAACCTGCATCATTATGCTTTGGTCTGCAACCTATTGACAGAAACAGAACAACCTGTACTAGCCATGTAGTACAGAAATGTCAAGTATTCACATTTGATAAGTCAGGTTTTCGTATTAATAAAAGATAAAGCTTATGAAGTTACTAATTAATAAACTTTAATATTAAATTAATATTAGATGAATGCCAAATTTATTAGTCTATTGAAATATGGTTGCTTGCACCTGAGTTATTGTAGCTGGATCTGGCAAAAGATTATGGATGCACAGCCCTAATCATTGTATCACTTGTTACAACAGTTTGGAGTTGAATCTGAATTATAGTATATATAAATATATAAAATAATATATTTATAAAAAACACTAATTTTGTACCGTTTTCTTGCAGATGGGGTCAACATATATGAGATGCAAAATTTTAAGGTAAAATTAAACTAATTTAGCATGGCAGCAACTAATAAAATGTTTAGTAAATGGTCTCTCAAGGTGGCTTGAGATAGTGGAAAGCTGTTGATCTTTGGATTGAATTACAACAATTGAACAGTAAATTGTTCAGACAAATACTACTACACAACTAGTCATTACCATTGAACAATGACAATGTAATATGCATGGTCACGAGTGACACTTAACACCTTTCATTTGGTATCATCCAACCAATGTTTTATTGAGCAAAAGTTTTGTTTCCCAGTGGGATATTTTTTATCAATATTTTTTTAATTAGTGTACAGATAACCTTGTTTTAGTACATATATTGTAGAAATTTAGATCTATATGTAGATTTCTTTCAGAAATTCCCATAATTTTTTCTCATTTTGTTGACTTGAGCATTTTGGGGAAAAAACTTCAGTCACTGGACTTGTTTTCAAAATAAAGTTGATTAAAGTGTGATTGGTGGCCATTGTTGCCATAGCACATCATTGTTCAGTAGTTTCAGTTTCCAATTCTCAACATATCTAACGATGTAGAAGTAAATTGGGTGGTATTTAATAAAGACATCATTTCACTGTTATTTTGTTGTAGAAGTCTTCTCAAAGTCGACCTATTGCACCAGCATCTGTAACTCATGCCCCTTTGAACCAGACTGGTGCATTTCTGACCCACAATTTTGGGGCCATGTATTCAATGATGCAACCTACAGCTGTGCCTTACTTGCGGCCAGATTTCCCTTTTGCTCGTCACATCATGCCTCTACAAGTGTCTGCTACACCTGGTGTTCCACCCAGGCCATCATTGGGAGTTGGTCAACCAGGAAGAGGTCTTACACCACCAATTGGCCACCATTTAAAACCAAATAATCTTCAGAACCAGGTACACACCATTTCAATTCATCCAACCTCCAATGTGGTACAACAGCCACGTACACCTTCACCTCAACCTGCACAAGATGGTGGTACATCTGATGGACCTAAAGGTAATGCCAGACTAATATGCAACAATGGTCTCATTGTGCAGTTCCATATACTAATCGTCTGATGAGAAATAATTGCTTCATACAGGGGGATTTTTTTGTGAAAGAGATCTACTGGTATTAGAAACCCTTACAGGCTTTTGTTTTTGAATTCCTATTAATTGTTAACAAAGTACTTACTACTGTACAAACATAAATCGATAGTTTTAATGTGCATCAAGGCTTTATTAATAGTGAAATCTCTTTATTTCAGGTGACATTAAATCACAAGCGGTGCCAACTGAAGCTCGTTCAGTGAGTGAGGCACGGCCATCTGTCAGCAGTGAACCCGCATCTCGAACAGGTTTAAATCAAGCGACATCAATCATAACAACTTCAAAAACTTTGACTGCAACTAGCCATGTTCCTAACACCCTTAACTTGACTGGTGGGGTGAATGCTGCTGCACCATTTGGCAAGAAGATCCATACAGCTACACCTCGAATGTCAACTACTGAAAGGTACCTGTATGTGTCAATTATTATATACTGTACAAAAATTATATACATTGCACTATTCTTCACAATTTGTTAAACACTGTTTAAAGTTGTTGCCTTGAGTGGGATCATATTATGTTTTGGTTACATACCAGACTGTCCTTATTGTACTGTAGTTCTAGAATATCTTCTACAGACTGCCTTCTGGGAAAGAAAACTTTGTATAAAACAATCAGTCAGGCACTCAGTTACTAGTTAGTTAATTTATATCTGTAGGTTGGTATTCAAACTTTCCGATCCTATAAATTGATTTTAGTAAATTAAAACTGTAAACTTTGTAAAGGAAATACTGTACTTCGATTTAAAGGGCATGTCCACTCCGGGAGGTAAACAAACTGTTTGTTTATGTTTTGAAATTCGAAATTTGCAAAATACGACAAAATATCAAAATATGTAACATTGTTTTCGTTCGCAATATGCTGATAAAAGAACAAAAAGTCGAAATTCAATGTACAAGTTTAAAATAATGTCAAATTCGGGCAAATATTTACATCTGGGGACCCCTAGCTGCACATGCCCAGAACCGACTGGACATGCCCTTTAAAGGAGGGTTACAGCTGGTTAACATAAGTAAATGCTCTGTTTACAATTTAAATGGTAGAATACAGTATCATATACTAACTGAATATCTTATCTAATCACTGATGTGGTTTGGGATGTCCTCAATGATATTACTGTATTGACCAGAGTTTATTCCAGGAAATGTTCCAAAATTCAAAATTTATACCATGTTTATATGGCCTCCTTTAAAATCAAGGATTTTATCAGGGGCATAATGTTCTAGCTCTGAATAAGGGACATTTCAGACAGACTTAACAGAACAGAACTAAACTATCCTGTCCTATTATCATAGTCTGTGGAGCATTGTACTCCTCATTAGGCTTAACTTTTTTGTTTTCATATTCTCTTTAGAGCCATTCCTAGAACAGCGTCAAGTGGTCAGCTGCCCTCAGCTACTTCAAACTTTATTCCGAAAGTAGTTCCTCATGTTGGACCACCACCCCCTATAGGTATATAATTTATGTATATATGTAGCTGTTTTAGGGTCATGTTTGTGATCATCAAACAGAAAGCCGTATAGTACAATACGGTCTTCTGACGAGGTAACTGTAAAACTGTAAAATTGTAACATTGGATCTGTAAAGGTTGAACCCATGCTTCCTTGGCTCCGGTTCATAGTTAATATATTGATCTATCGACCCATTTGGGAATTTTAGGCTAGTTCTCACCATATTAAGTGCTTGAGACATTTTATTGTGATAATCCTATACAGTATCCATATAGATGGATGGCATATATCCTATGCATAAATTACGAAACCGCCAACCCATAACATAGAATGAAAACCAGCCTTGTTTCCATGGTAAATTTTTTGTTTGTGAGCTCATGCATATGCTGTATGTATTGAGTATTTCCAATATCACAACCATTCTCAAAGAAAGTAAACTATGTAGTATATACTGTAAATTAAAGAAAAAAGAAAGTCCACTTTTACTGTTCACTTTTCAAGGTGTTATAGAAAGGTACTTTCTCTGAGAAAAATAATTAAAAAAATAATTTAAAATAATTTATTCAAGTTTCCCTCATTTGTATCTCTGTGTTTTCTTACAATTTTCAGGAACACTTTATTCTCAACCTCCAACGGTGTCGTTCGCTCAGCGGCCTCAGCAGGTGCGTATGTAGAGGTTATCAAATGAGGGGTGAGGTGATTTCAGTTTTATTGAATATCATAAAATGTCAAGAGTTTGCGAAGCGAGCGAGGAGCATTTATGATATTGTCCCGAATGCGATACAAGTGATACAACCGAGCTCCTCATATGATAACCTGATTAATTTATTATATGGCTTGTTATTTGGTGCTTCTTTATTACTGTATTTCATACGCCACAAAAGCTCCGCTTTCAAAAGCTCCACAAAAGCTCCACATCAAATCTTGCTGATTCTGTTGTTTCTAAACACTCACCATTGTCTTATAATATCCCACTAAAATATTGGTTTTTCGTTAACTAACTTATTTCCATCCAGAAAGCTGACACTCAATTTCGGCCGCCATTTTGAATTCCCGAAGCGTGACAAAAAGCGATATCACCATGACAAAATATGTCACCAGTCACATCACCTTGATAATAGCATAAGTACAGTATGTGATAGATCGCTAAACTGCATTCATTACATAGATTTTTATTATATTGTCATCAGTTATTCACAACCCATTCATTCATTGCGTTCACTGGAAAAAGTTAATAACCTAAACAAATTCAGATGCAACAGTTTAAACTTCTGGTTTTCACAATGCCACACAGTACCAAAGCCTTTTTGATTTAAGATCATTTTACAGTGTGGTTGACTTGCATAAAGTATGCAGTCTTCCCAATAACAAGTCTGGTATGTTTTGTACCAGGATGATTTGTGTGGCCAATGAGTTGTAAATACTGTATAACAGTGTATGATTTATAATGTTTCAATAAAAAAATGTACCATATATCATATATCATATATGGTACATTTTTTTATTGAAACATTTATAAATCATACACTGTTATATTAGCAACTCCGATTGGCCACACAAATTATATATGATATATGTACAACAGAAGCACCGTATACTTTCTCAAAAACAAAATGACTCAATATGAAAAAGAGTTCGTCTTGCAATTTTAAGTTTAAATAACTCATCCATAAGCAGATTCGGTTCACACGACCTTCGCCAACTATTCTATATTTTCCTTGTCATGTGTAGTTTCCAGACCACACTCGCCTTTTGAAGCCCAATATGAATAATACAGCGTCTTCTGGGTCGTTTGTCGGTCCCGCTGGCACAACCACTGCCGTCGCTTCAACGTCAACAGGTACTGTAATTTAGCCATTATGACGTAAATCACTCTATCTGTAGGAGCGCTATGTATTATCATACTAGATAATCGGAGCGAGTATTCGAAGCGAGCGCCGAGTGGAGGTCTCACTGACTCTCGTAACCCCAATAGTCCCCACTGGACCCCCCGCTTTAACCGCTCTATCCCAGTTGCTCCTCTTTATTCTCCCCATTCTATCGCACGGAGTTGCCTGCTGATGGAGGCTATTATCATACGTGGACTCGAACAACCAGTGGTTGATAAGAGTGATGTTAGCAAAGCTACAGTTATCCAACTAATGTTAGGTAAAACAGTAGAACTTTTTTAAGCAAACATTTCAGGAGGGGGATGTAACCTTTCAAAAAATTAGAAATGGCTTGCGCAGGTGGCGTGCAACCCTTATTTGTTGAAACACTGAAGGGCAATTCAGTGCTCACCACAATTTACGATCAAAATGTAGATCTTAACGAACATAGTCCATGCAATTACACAGTTTGACAACTACTGTATAGAAACGTTTTAATGACTCAACGAGAATGCCGCCATCTTGAAATTTCTAGACATCATCCCGGCCTTTAGGGTCCCTTTTTTATTGTACTGCAGTCGTGAGGTATGACGTCCCCTTTAAAGTGCCTATAACCCCAAAATTCAAAAAAATATATGTTAGAGCCAAGACGTTTTCATGCCCATTGGTGAAACAATTT
>JAOTOK010116061.1:0-25709 GCA_025770025.1 Virgularia gustaviana | reverse complement strand
TTTATCAAAGGTAGGCAGTTATAACAGAAAATCAACACGATTATAGTACATATATCGCCTCTTGGGCTTCCTATGATTTTATTTGCATAAAAATTTAAATTTTCTGAGAATTTTCCCGCCACAAATTATGACGTCACACAGCGATCGCACGTGTGACCTCAAACTTCCGGTTACGAAACACGTAAAAATAATATTAGGTAAATATCAACATCGCGTGCCGGCTTGTAAAGATGGCCGAGACATCTGTAGAATTTCTTTGTCTTTTTACGAAACGAAATGCTTTCTGATCTCTCTTGGGGACTCCTTTCATTGTTCTCTACCTTAACTAACGCATAATGGAAGGAGAAATAGTTGAAAGGCCGTCGGAAAGTGGGTAAGAATTCAGAGCTCCTCAGCTCCCACGCTTCGATTTAAACGCAACTACAGCCCAACGAACATGTTGGCGTCTCGAATTCAGTATGTTGAACTAGCCACAGACTTGACTCGCTATACTATTCCTATTTGTTTAAAGGTGGTTCTCTGGTTGGTTGAGATGGTGTCCGACCTCTGATGAACTTCTAGAGGCGGCTGAGGCAAGGATTTTAAAGAGTAGGTATTATAGTTTGCTGTTAAATTTTTTAATACTCGTGACACGTCGTTTTACATCAGACCAGTCACTAAACACTATTAACTGGTGTAAATAACTCCATTATTTATCGTTATTTCACCTAAAACAAATACTTTTTAGCGACGAAATACGGCGTGCCTGAAACTTCGATTTGTTTTACAAAGTCCAAACCTCGATTGAAACTCAGTGGATTAGATATAGACCTAACCCTGGACCTTTTAGCCCTTACAATTCATTGTATCTTGGGTTTTACTTCAATAAATTATGCTTATGTCATCCCAAAAACAACTCCCTCTTTGCCTTCCCTTCTTCACAGACTATTCCTCCCCTGAGGTATTGAGTATTGACGTACTGTAAATATTTAACAATGCTAATTAAAGTTAATATATGCTAATTGCTATTGTACTCAGAATAATTTATACAAAATATTCAGATTTACAGTAATTATTAGACATGTTACACTTCCTGTGGCTTGTGTCTAGTTTTGGCAGCAAATTTGTTTTGGATGCACAATTTTCGGCTTCAAGGGTTGATAAACTACATATCAACCTTGATCAAGCATATATCAACATTGATTTAGCTGGCCAGCTCAACTATCAACAAGCATTTTTTGCTGTGTACATGTATATGATAAGAAATTTCTGCTCCCTCATCAATTTCAGTCTGATATTGCTAGTTGCAATGATGTCATTGCTCCTTCTCTAGGCTTAGATATTACATACAAAGGTAAATATGTGAGGAGCCAGCAAGAAAAAATCTGGACAGTGGTCTTCAACCCTGATGGAGCAAACACTCCAGTTTTTATGATCCATGGCCTTGGTGCAGGCCTTGGTATGTGGATCATGAACATCAAAGAACTTGCAGAAGACCGCCCTGTCTACACGTTTGATCTGTTAGGGTTTGGACGGAGCTCCAGGCCAGCTTTTAGCGAGGATGCAAGAGTTGTAGAGGAGACTTTTGTTGACTCAATTGAGGACACTAGAAGAGAACTAGGGTTGGAAAAGTTCATTTTGATTGGGCACAGTTTTGGTGGTTATCTGGCATACTCTTATGCTATCAAGTATCCAGAACAAGTGAAATCTATGATTTTGGTCGATCCCTGGGGCTTCACAGAGAAAACACAGGACTGGGAGAAAAATGTAGCTATCCCCAAATGGATCAAATTGATGGCAGCTGTGATGAGCCCATTCAACCCCTATGCTGTTCTTCGATTTGTTGGGCCATTAGGTAATAGGTCTACTTTATACAGTAATAATTCCACTGAATAAATAAAACAAATTAATTTAAATAGATATTAACCAAACCATAACATGTAAACCATGTTTGGTAAGCCTAATATTAAGTACAACCATTGATATTTGATGTTTGTTATTCTTTCAAGGACCATCAGTTCTGAGAACGACACGACCTGACCTGCAAAGGAAATATGCCAGTGTCTTTTCTGATGATACCATTGTTGATTACATCTATCATTGCAATGCTCAGACACCAAGGTGACTATAATTATAGTTTTTATAAGCTAAAATTTAATAAATAATTACAATATATTATGATAATTATATTTTTTGGATCTTGGGTTCACTTAGCAGTTGGAAAACATTGGTGAAAATTTCCATTTTTTGCTTAATTAATATGCTAAGAACCAACTGAAGTTGTGATAATCCTGCTTACACAAAAGGTGTCTGACCCACAAGTAAAAAATATTGCCCAGAATCTAGCAAAATTGATGACTCCAAGGAATAGAATCCATGCAAGCAAGTTCAAAAGCATTTAAAAAGATTAAAAAAAACTTGCTTAAATGGTGGCTAATAATTATTGTAATTTCCTGTCATAGTGGAGAAACTGGTTTCAAGGCTCTGACCATCCCCTATCTATGGCCGAGGTATCCCATGATGCACCGCATGGAGGAATTAAGTAGGGAGGTTAAAGTGTCTTTGGTTTTTGGTTCACGGACTTGGATTGACGAACTATTTTCATGTTTCCGAGAGAAACGGCCGGATCAATTTCAAATTCTCACTATCAAAAATGCTGGGCATCACGTATTTGCTGACAGGCCGGATGAGTTCAACAAAGTAGTCAAGGAAGTTTTCATTGAAGTGGATAAGATGCCATGATATGCTTTATATGTGCAGGTACAAGTCTGTGGGTCAAATAAATTATAATGGGGTGTATGTTTAATGTATATAATGTTTAATTACCAAAATTTGGAGTTCAATTCAGGGATAATGTTGGATCCAAGAGTTTTAGATTGATAAATTGATTATAAGACAAGAATGGCAAGAATTCCCATGGCAAGAATTCCCATGGCAAGAATTCCCATGGATAACTTTTTAAGATAATGGTGGACATGAAAAAAATTATGCTTCAAAAGTCAGGGATGAGGGGTGAACCTCTTTTTTGAGGGGAGACCATTTGTTGCAGCAGTAAAACACATCCAGCAGGATGTCTATTTAAGTATCATATTTAACAAAAGATACTTTATAATGAATATTAGTTGTGTTAGTGCTAACATAAAATACATTGGTGCTACATACACACAAACCATTTTGTAATTTTGGATGCTTTATGAAGAAATAATTTCCATATAGGATAGTTTTGATTGATTGCACGTGTCATTGTCAATAGGTCCCTCCTCACATGTAAATTTAAAATTTTCCAATGCAGCTTTATTTCTTCACATAATCATCCAAATACTACAAATGTGCTGTAGTCATGAGTACTTTCACATGTACATGAATTGTCTTTAATCTATAAGAAATTAAGGCCTGATAATGATACTAACTTGGTTTCATTGGAATTGAATTTATCAAATGAATATTGAATAAGTACTTTTAATGTATACTGTACTGTAATACAGCACACATTATACTATTGTTAACCAACACTCACAGCATCACAGTACAGATTAATTATAATGCATTTTTAACATGGGATATAATTAATAAGTAAACATGATCATTTTTTGTAAAAAGTCTTAATTATTAGCATAATTATGATTATGATTAGTCATTGGATAATAATTTCAGAAATAGATAATACCAGTACTTGATAACAGCTGTAAATAAACAAGTGCTACTTATTAATTTTAGTCAATAAAATTGACCAAATTAATTTGCTTCATCGATAGCTTAATATCAATTTGACAACAATATGTGCTGTTCTTTTTTTAATTTCACTTTTGATATAGTGCAAATACTAGCTGACATGCCTATTTTATTTAGATAGTATATTAGTTGTGTTACACTTAAAAAATTATCACCCCTTCCCTCCATTTAGAATGTGCCAGATTTATCTCTTAATCCGAGCCTTTGCTTACCACAGGCTACTATTAATATCCTAATGCAGCACACAAGGCATTAAAGCCATTAAGCTTACTTAAATATATGTTTTCCTTGATTAATTTTTCATTATATTTACAATTATTATGTTCCTTTTAAATTAGATTTGAGATACCGCAGTCATCCTGTGGTATTTCCTAAAGCCTAACTAACTTATGTTTTGTTCCAACTGGTTTGTCCTTTTTTGCTATTAAAGTAAAGCTTCATCTAGTGTCCTAAAGGTGCCAATCCTCGTTTATGAAAGTATCCAGTGATTTGTTCAGGAACTTCAGCCAACACACACTTTGCTAAGGCATCGGGAGAAGACTGTGGAATAAATAATAGAAAAGGTAAAGGTACATAATATATTATAATTATCTAGACTGCTGTATAGCCTCATTAGGAAAAGATGTCCCTTTTTCAGAATGGTAGATAAAAACTGGGTTAAACTGTTCCCAAACAGCTTATAAGTATGTGTTTTGCAATTTACCAAACTGTGTGTAGTCTAGCTTTGTTTATTACAAAATACTTTAATATCCAAAGAAATTGGGAAGTGAGGGTATTATTCTGCTGCTTTAAAGCTCAGTGACCTCCATGACATTATACAAACCTGACTAAATTGTCTGATAGGTACAAATTGGACAATGTCCCTCTCTGCAGTTCTAGCACCTGACCTTAATCTACATCAAAGTAAAAAATATTGTTATAATTAAAGACAATTTGGAAAAAGGTTAACTGGGTACGGTTGAGGTTGGGTACTAAAAGTACAGTGTATCAAGGCACAATACATACAGTCGGTCATCAGAATCCAATTCTTCCATCATCTGAAAATCTGCACCACCAACTCCTACTATTATGATAGACATTGGAAGTGAAGATGCAGCTACAATAGCTGCCTTAGTTTGGTCCATATCTGAGATAACACCATCAGTAAGAACTAGAAGAACATAGTAACCCTGGAAGAATAAAAGAAGCGAGAAAATAGCCACATCAAGAATTACTGGTACCACCGAATACAGTTAGCAAAGGATTTACATTTAAAAGAGCTCTTACATCAGCAATTGAGGATGCAGCTGCTTGACTTGCATAGGATGCCACATGGTTGATAACTGGTGAAATATTTGTTGGACCATATAAGCTAACTCTTGGTAAACATGACTGATATGCCTGGATAATACCTTGCAATCCTAATTTGATTAAAAAAATAAAACCAACTTAAAGTAAGTTGAAATATTAACGCAATCTTGGACCAACAATTATAAGTTAAAAGATTCTGCACAAGTTCAAGAGCTTTGACAAATATTATATATAATTACTACATATTTACCAGCACAATATGGATTTTCAGGATTAAAATTTAATGGAAACATGTGTGATATCTATAGAGTTAAACAAAAGTTTATATCAATACAAAGCATTAATAATTAACAATCATATAATATTGTAACAAATAATAATTACAATGGACATTAGAATTGCTTAGTAGAAATTCTTACCACATTGTTAGGTGGAATTCGTGCCCCAAACCCAAAACATGGATACATGTTGTCTCTGAAATTAGATATTTTTTATAGTTTATGCACTAGTAATCCAACTAAGATGCAAACATCACTACCTGACTACATCTACATTATAATACAAACAATATCCATTTGTTTGGCTGTTTGCACAAAACTGTTCTCTGCTGCCTGCATGATTTATGTAAATATTAAATAAAGATGTTAAGTTAATGATGTCACCTATCATAATCCTGAATAATCTGACCAACGGCACTCAAAGCTTTCATGTACTCATTTGGACTGTATGGGTTGATGTAATGGAGGGATGTGTTTTGCGATGGATTACCATTGGATGCCGTGAAGTCAACTGCTACCTGGTTGAATGAAATAATTATATTGTACAGGCATTATGTTTTGCCATGCATTTTTGTAGAAATTCATGAATTACTTTTACCAGATACAGCTGCACTTACTGCAAAGTTTAACTGGCAGCCTGTTGTAATATAATCAAGAAAGGAGTAACATTTTGAAACCTAAAGGTTAGAGAAAAGTTTTAATTGTGGCTCTAATTAATTAATTAATTAATTATTATTAATTAGTATATTATATGCAAATTTTTGTAAGGTCTTACAATTACCATTTAAATAGATTATTTTTAGGTACCTGACATCTTGAAAGATGTACAATTCCAGAATTATGGTATCCTTTTTTCTTTACTTTTTTGGAGTTGATACAGGCCCAAGAAATCTTTCATTAAGAAATAAGTAAGATATACTCTATAATTAATTGCAAATAAATTAAAATAATTTATAACATTTTTGCATGAACTGTGGTTGCATTGCTGCTTCACAATTGACCCAAACCGTTAATTATCATGACACATACCTCATTTGGTTTACCAGCTTTTGTCATTTCATTGAGATTTGTTGTAAATTCTCCAATAAAATCATGGCTACCATCACTGTCCCAGTCATAGCAGCTCACCTAATCAAAAACAACTAGGCTTACAACATATTACAACAACATAGTGCACCACTAATCTATTTAATTCCTCACCTTAATTGTTCTATCATAATCATTATTACAAAGTTCTGCAACAGTCAACTTGAAAGGTTTCCATGAAGGATTTAATGAATTTTTCACCACCTGCAAGATGTTCAATAAAGTGTGCTATGGCTGAATCATGATTATCTTGGAAATTTGAACCTGAAAGTTTGATTGCTTTTCTGGTACATAACATTGTATTATGTAACTGAATACTGAGGCATACCGTGTCTGGTCTTACCATATCTTATGTAAGTACTGAATGTTCTATTCTCCTGGAGTTTCTTTGACATTTAGGGAGATTTAGTCTCCCCTGACATAATATTTTGATACCTGCAGATCATGCTGTAATTCGACACTTAAGTATAAACTGTGTTGACCACACCCACCAGAGCATGCCCAATTAGTTGGGAAATTTAGTGGTTGTTCACCTACTGTGAGTTGCTGCTTACGTTACTAGTAGTTTGCTGCATTATTGCTAGAAAAGGGGCATAGCTGACAGATTTTATTCATTCCCAAGCAGTTAATATGAGAGTACCATCTAATGAGAAACTGCTACATGCAAATGATCCTAATGAAACAGTTACCTCAGTTCTGTGTAAAAGAACAAAACTACCATCTTCCCTGGCTTTGGAAAACTCCAAATATGGATCAGACTTGCCGAAAAAGTCCTTCAAGTGGAATATATAAGATGTTGGAGAGCACTAAGATGAGAGTATAACCTGCATACAATCATTTAAGGGGTGGGGGCGAGTAGTGGTGGTCTTACTGCCTGAGAAGAGGACAAGGAGAGATGGATGTACCCGATATGACTATGTTGAGCACAGTTAAATTGTTATGTACTAATACATGTCTATAATTAATTATCCCACGAAATCTCTCAGTACCTTTTTGTCCAACTTTGTTGCTCTGAATGTAAAATCGACCGTATCATGATTGGCCACCAACTCCTCAGCTCTTATCTATCAATTACATATTTCCATAGTTCAGTAGGGCAATCATTTACTGGTTGTCAATATAGCAGTGTCAACAGTTGTCACTTGTCAAAGTAAATTACTAACTGTGATTGTCCCAGCTTGCTTCTTATTGGGTAAGACCAATGGTTTTGAATAATTCTTGGAGCTTACTAGCTATATACAATGAAGTAGCAGATACCATTTAGATATACCTGTTAGGCTAACACAGTTTTATAGTTAATATATGCATGTATTAAGCATGTTTCAATTACACAGACTGTTTGCAACATTGATGACTGTATAACATTAGATTAGTATGCACTATCTGACTATGTGGGGACTGTGACTAAAGCCTAAAGGTCACTGATAAGTACCAAAAGCTAAAACTAAATAGGTCTGTCTACATCATGGAAAGACTTTAACTGACCGGGAAATTACCTGCCCAAGAGTACATTCAATTTCTCCCAAGAAATCAGCTTTGTTCAAATTAGCCTTTGGGTCGTCGATATCATACACAGTGAACTTTAGTTTCTGTAGTTCTTCAAAATGGTAATCAACCACGACTGTCTTGGCGAAAATTGGATTTAGGTTATCCTTGATGTGTTCTGTTCGCCCTACCTAAAATTTAGATGAATCGACAACAAATGGTGCGTATTAATAAGTTAACTGCAGGGCATTGCTAACTGGACAGATGTTTTATTCGCCACTTTCCAAATAGCAGTACCTCACTCCATTTGTTAGCCAAGAAGTGGTAAACAGCAACCAAGGGGTCAGACTTTGACAACACGTCTTTATCTCGTAAGTTTTTGCATGAGATCGACAGTTGCACTCTTGTGACTAAACTTGGTGGTGGTGATGTTGGAGAATTGACTGGATATGGAAGAGACATTATTAAACTTGTCTACTACCCCTTATCCAATGCTATTTTTCGACAGGAAATATGTATACTCACTGATTGGATTACATTTTTTAGACGCCCAATAAAAACGTCATGAAATCATATGATGAAATTAATGTCAGTATCGTATGCACGATCTAGGCATGGGGTCTTCAACGTGGAAAGCACTAATTATCTATCTATTAAAAGTACTCGCATGGAAATATGTTTGAATGCAGCCAAAATATTTACATATCCTAAATCATGTTGTTGTTTTACAAAAACATTTTTGGTTGACATTTTCCATGGAATTTACGTTTCCTCTTAGCTATAATTAAGTGGCCAATCAGAACGCGCTATAGAAAATGTGAAGATGAGGTAGCCAGTAAGAAGTCAAAGAACGTCTGGGAACTGGCCAATCACAAGGAAGAAGAGCACTTGCGATGTCAGCTCGAATTTGCCGCTTGGGCGCCATATTGCGCGTTGGTTCGTAAAGACGTTTTATTCTGCTGCTATGGAAATGTGGTTTATTTGATGTATTTAAAGACATTTTCCGAAAGGATGCCAAAGCTGTTTAAATTAAATGATACCAGTGTGAGGAGATGGTATGTTATTTTGTATTCTTATTTGTAATAGCGGGTTTTGTATAACATTCGGCGTGATTCGCAGAAGAATTTTGAATTTATTTACACTGTGATTGTGCAAACACTGCAACAGCTTGCGAGCAATAGTGCAATACAGAGTCTCGCACTGCGACATGGGCACCAAATCATACTATCCTGGTCTGTATCTCTGTGGTTAATATGCCTACCGAGTTACCAGAAATGAATAATTATATATTTTTTACATCAAGTATATAGTAAAATTAATAAAATACATGTCAATTGTTATCATGATATTAATCTGGTTTCTATTAGTGATGATGAGTTAAACCTTAGACCACAATCTAGAAAATTCTAGATATAGAAATACAATGCAAGTGTTTCAATTTTTTATTTAATGATACATTTAAAATCTTAAACTTAGAAGCATTTCAAAATTACAATACATTGGTTATTTTACCTTTTTTACATGAGAACTTCTAGCATCTCATGATCGAGTGATTACTTAAAAGTATTGGATACTATTTTGCAATAAATGTTCATAGTTTTTTAAAGTGCCTATGGGACAAAAATATCTATCATGGTATGATATTTTAAAAAGCAATCATGGTCGGGGGTTGGGAAGACGGGAAAAAGTATGTAGTAAAGATTTGGATTATTAAAAGAGTTGATCCCATTGGCTGAGTTTTTTAGCCTTGGTTGAAAATTATGTAACGCACTGATTCATTTTGGTATGTTAGGGTAAATGTTTCTCATCAACAAATTCTATTTCAAAAATGAGCTACCTAAAAAATTTGATCCTTCCTTTTTCGTGAAATTAGCAAACTGATCTTTGATCAACTCCTTGACCCAATTCAGGTAATATTGAAAAGAAAATACATAATTGCAGCAGCTAGTGCATGACATCACTTGATTGCAGATTGTTCCCAGACATAGCACCATATTCCATTCAATGGACACCTTTTAAAATATTTAACCCATTGTCAGCAAAGTCTTCCCCGTTGGCGAGTAAAATAGTCTGGCATTAGCTAGAGTAAAATACTAAAGACTGCTGCTTGCTGTAAAAGGGTTAATATCTGATAATCCCAACAGAACAATGCTGCATGTGCAACAAATACTTTGCTTCATTGGCACTTTAAAAAATATCTAATACAGTAATACAGTAAGTATAATTAAAATGATGTATATTATCCATTCAATTACTAAACATTATTACATCAGCATAACTATACATAATGAAATTCATAGCCCAGTGTTATAATATTATTTTTGTGTAAGATACAGACTGTCCAGTTATAAAGACAGGGTGAGAGTAGATGAGAGTTGCAAAGTCAAATTTATTGATTGACAGGCATGACCACTGCAGTAATCAGCACAGTCACAAAGACCATCACTGCCAGTGCTACAATTACCATCTCAGTATACATGATGGTTCAGGTTGGGACCACCACAATCTCAGTTAACTCTCTCTCTCTCTCTGATTGACTCTTATCCCCTTTAAGTGGGCTTTAGAATTTAGAATATTTGTAATAAGTGAAGTGAATAGGCAAAATGAATCCTTTCAGAAATTTTGGATATTTTTGTAGTCCAATGATAATAACAAAGTACATTACTTCATAATCAAGGAATAAAAATCGACAGGGACATTTTTGGTGATGCTCACAATGTCAGACATTGCCATGAATTCATGTGGTTTATTTTAAATAATTTTATTGACACAACAAGGTATTATAAATACCAAACTTTTCAATTATATCAAGAATTAAACCATTCTTAGCATTACTATGTTTATGAAACTATGCTTGTGCATTCCTGTAAGTGAATTGAAAAATGGTTGTGCTATCCATAAATGTTAATTGCCTACCGACATAAAATGAACCGCCAGCGGACATTGGTTATATCTAGGCTCTCAGTTTAAAATACATAATGTTGTAATAATTGCAATTCATTTCCCATATTGTGAAAAACTGTATATTCAATCCTTACGATTATCTCCTCATTGGAGGATATTTCTTTGTTGCACCAAAGTATCCTGTAACTTGCTCAGGGACTTCAGCGAGCACATGCTTGGCTAATGCTGCTGGTGATGCCTAAGAGAAAACATTCATAAAAAGTTCACTTTTACCCTAGAGTTTCTTCCTACACCTGTTGTTTGCATTACAGTAGGGGAAAAACATGAATGGGTGAATGAGAACAGTTATTAATGATTACTAGTATAAAATCGAAATTCTTTCAATGCTTTAGTAGAGTTCAGTTTAGGAGGGTTGAAATACTCTGTAGCACACTGAATTGAATTTTTACTACAAAAACATGTGTTGGTTGGTCTGAGTACTTATAGCTTATATATAAATCAAGTCAGACTTGTCTTGCTTGGGTATTACTGTACATTGTACCACAAGTTGTCAAAACAACCAATAAGGCCCTGCATTTTTGTACTGCTGCAGTACTTATATCCCTGGATTAATTTAGAGATTAATTTGCTGTTACAATCTTTCTCCTTATATGAGCAATTTTTTTGAAGGATCAGAATAATGTGAAAATGCTGTAATACCTGCTGAAAATTTCTTAGAGGGACAAACTGTACAATGTCTCTTTGGGCAGTTCTTCCTCCTGCTGTTAATCTGTAGAGAAAAAAACAAGATATTATGTATTTTCAATTGAAATAAGCAAAGGTACAACACCTCCAAGCACATTAATGGCTGCAGAACAGTACTCTTATTAGGTACACTACTAGGATTCAAATTACATTTGCTTTGAGTTTGTCTTAAGAAATGGCTCATGTTAGAGATGGTACAACTGTACACATGTGTCACAGTACATACAATTGATCATCAGAATCCAATGCTTCCATCATCTGAAAATCTGCACCACCAACTCCAACAATTATGATAGACATTGGGAGTGAAGATGCAGCGACAATAGCTGCCTTAGTTTGGTCCATATCTGAGATAACTCCATCAGTAAGAATTAAGAGAATGTGGTAATTCTAAAAGAAATATGACGTACTGTATCATGTTGCATGTAAATCATCCACTGTCACAAAAAATCATAGACACAATTATGGTTAGTGTAATTCACACATTTTCAATGGACATTTTTCAAAAGTACTGAGAATGATGCCTTACGTCTGCAGTTGGAGATGTCGCTGTCTGACTTGCGTAGGATGCTACGTGATTGATAACTGGTGAAATGTTTGTTGGACCATAGAGTTCAATGGTTGGAAGGCAGGACTGATAAGCATTCAAAATACCTTGAATACCTGAAATTTAGAAAAACATACATGAACAAATACTACTACCAACAATAGGAAAGTCCCCCAGCCTTCATGGGCTGTTGGGGTAGACGGCTGCATATTAATCTTGGATGAAATCTGAGAAGATAAGCAGATCTCATTCACATAGTGACTACATTCATGGGCTAACATAATGGAAGAAATACAAGGCTATAATCGAAAAAAATGGACAGTTGATTAAGTAAAATTAAAAACCTGGAATTTTGTATAGTAACAATTATTTTTCAAAATACTACCTGAGAGTAAAAAAATGTTAGTGCAAGTCTTTTTATATCATTTTTTTACCTACCTGCACAGTAAGGATTGTTGGGAGAAAAGTTCAATGGAAACAAATGTGAGACCTACAGTACAATAGGTTAAACATTAAATTATAATTATATTAAAAAGCAACCATCATCAATTACAAAAAATAATTTTGTTGGTACTGTACATTAAATGATCTGTGTAAAATTGTAAATTATCTACATAAGAAATACTAACCTTATTTTTTGGGGGTAGTTTTGCACCAAAACCAAAGCATGGATAATGATTGTCACTAAACATTGGAAATAAGCAAGAGAGAATCAATAGAAAAGCAATGCTGTTAAATATAATTATTCTTTAAAAATTAACCATATAGTACCTGTCATAGTCTTGAATGATCTGACCAACAGCAATCAAAGCATTCATGTATTCATTTGGACTGTATGGGTTGATGTAATGGAGGGAAGTGTTTTGCGAGGGATGACCATTGGATGCTGTGAAGTCGATAGCCACCTAGAAATTAAAAAAATAAATTGGTTTATTTGGATATTACATATTGAATGTTCTTTTACAATACTACATAAAGTATTTTTTTATCATCATATTCTAGTATTAGAACCTTTACTGTAGAAGAGTTTTAATAGTATATGTACCAATATCAGCATCTACATAAAATACTATTCAGTAATTAATGGCAAAATATGACAACACCTACAGAAAAATTTAATTGACATCCAGATGTTATATAATCCAAAAATGAATAGCATTTTATAATCTATAACATAAAAGATATAGAATAAATGTATATTATATTTTCATGATTCATAATAGCCATGCCAGTATTAGGTTGTTGTTCACTTTCAGTATATCATGTGAGGAAGTTCTTCAGGAGTGATATATTATTACCAGTGTGAGAGAGCAGTAAAACTGGCTAGTTGCTGCAGACAGCTAGTTAGCACTTGCACTACCATTGTAATGTTTGAAGTTTCAGATCTTGTTTGTGACAAGTTTGTTTTCTACCGGCTTCTTTGGCACATAATTGGTAATGACAATCACTTGTGAACAACTTCTTCACATTACTAAACTGTAGCAAATATGGGAACACCATATTTAATAAGACATTTCAGAAAAATGACAATTGTTTTAAGCTATAGGAAATGTCTAGCCAGTTTCCTGCCAAAGCAAACTTAATTAAGTACACAATTATAGGGATTGTTGTAATTGATAAAAGCTATAGTAACTTTATGGCTTAATGTTGCACAAACAAGGAATAATACATATATTTTTTTACTGTTACAAACTTCAGACTACATTTACTATGCTAGGCTTGGCTAAGGTTCCCTATGCATCTGATCACGTCCAATATGTCTGATTTAAGTGGCTATGAGGAGTTTCTAATTTAATTTGTCAAAACAAACAGGTCTGGGGTCAAAGGGTAAGCTTAACATATTGACTCACCTCGCATTTTGAGAGATGAATCATCCCTGAATTACTGTAGTTTTTCTTTTTTGCTTTCTTCTTTGGATTCACACAAGCCCATGTCACCTGCCAATAATTGTTTATCATTTAACTGAATATTCTAACTATCTTGATACCTACTTTGTTATCTCCAGTACTGCAGTAGTTTCAAATTATGATAAGTGATTTGTAAGGTGATATGACAACTGTGGATAAACACCACAATTAATAACCCATAATAGGATTTTTTTTAGAAATCTCACATACCTCATTTGGTTTGCCAGCTTTACTCATTTCATCAAGATTTGTTGTAAACTGCCCTATGAAATCATGTCCACCATCCCTGTCCCAGTCATAACATGAAACCTTCGACCAAAGAGATGAAAAACAGAAATTTAACATGTATTAATATGGGTAGAAAAGTGTACTGTAGATCCTTGTCTGCACAATTACCAGATGTTCAATGTTTCCTGTACTTAAACACATTTCCTGCACTTGAAAAATTTCTCCACTTAAAAACTAATAATTTCATGTTAGATTTGTACCATGTAAGGATGTTTTTACCTGTATTGTCCGGTTTAAGTCACCATTGCAAAGTTCAACCACCTTTATGTGGAATGGCTTCCACAATGGATTCAGAGTGTTTTTTACAACCTAGAATGGGAGTTATTGATTGAAGCTTTGTCATGAAAAGGATGATACAGTTTGATACTGTCACATTTTTTTCAAATTACACAAATCCAATTGTGTTTCATTGCCCAACTTATATTAATTGGACTAAGTCAAGCTTGTTGATATAATAATAAATCAAAAAAAATATCCTTTTTGGAGGTATACTAAAGGGAAAAGGTTTCACTGACATGCATAATAAAATTAATAACTGCATGTACCTCAGTTCTATGTACAAGAATAAAACTACCATCTTCTCTAACTTTAGAAAATTCCAGATACGGATCAGATTTTCCCAAAAAATCCTGGTTGTTAAGAAAGATCAATAAACAAGAAAAGTTTAGACATTCAAATTGGGTAGACAAAAAGACAGGCTGTTTAGCTGGACTAAGCATTAATACAGGCATCTATATATACTCTATTGTCGTACATAGATAGTTATACATTCCTTAGAATATATACAGTATCCAAACTTACTCTACCTTTTTGTCTAACTTGCTAGCCCTGAATGTAAAATGAACAATGTCATGATTTGATGTTAATTCCTCTGCTGATATCTAAAAAATAATACAGAATACTATTAGTATGGTAGTCAATGAAAAACTTGTATGTAAACAAACTTATAGTCATACTTAGTGATGTTTGTTCTTACCATAATAGTTCCAGCTTTTTTTGCTTCTGGGAAAAGTAATGGCCTTGAGTAGTGCTGTGAACTCACCAACTAAATAAGATATAAAAGTGGTACTGCATAAAAATAATATTCAAAAATAAAGCGATTTTGCTCAGACTTTGGGATGTGATGTCAAGTTAATACTAACCTGTCCAAGGGTGCACTCCACTTGCCCCAAAAAATCAGCTTTCTTCAAATCACATTTTGGATCATCGATGTCATACACAACAAACTTCAAATTCTGTAATTCTTCAAAGTGATATTCAACAATAACAGCTTTTGCAAAAATTGGGTTTAGGGTATCTTGTATTACCTCAGTCCTTCCAACCTTAAATGAAATTATAATAAAAGGATTCATTATATTTTATCAGACAAAAGTATCATTTAAAATAATGTAACATTTATCACAGGCTGTATCACCAGTGAACAATTTGTATTAATTTTAATTTTTTTAAAATTTGAAATTTTGAGATTTAACAGATTTATTAGGAAAACCGAACAGCATTTTAGCCAACACTCTACAGTACGTACATACATATGTGGTGTACATTATTACAGCACATGTACGTTCGAGTGATACTGTATCAATATTAATGTAACTTAAAAGCTTAAAGGTTTTTCTAAAAATTAAAGACATATAGTGGAACTGTAGTGTACATATTAATTTTCCTTCTGAATTCATGCATTTGTTCCATGTGAATTTGAAGTCCATAACAAAGATGTTCTGATTAAATCAGTTCCAGCTTTTGTGTTTTGTTCTTTATCATTTTGTTTTAACCTTTTTGTTACAGTTATGGTTGTAATGTTATGCCTTTAGGAATTTTATGGGTTATGCCCCAGGCAATAGTGAATGTGTACTGGTCCTCAGGACAATTGTTCAAGTGACTTGAGGGATATGATGTGGTATCTAGGAAAGCAGTTGTCTCAGATGCACTGCATATGTAGTATCTAATTATGCAGATATGCCTGATAAGTTTACATAAACATTTAATCATAGCATCACTGTCTCACACTACCGCACTATACATCTCATTCTTGTCTAACATTTGAAATTAATTCTTTTTAGGACTGGTTTTGAATAACCCTATCTCTTCTGTTTTAAATGTGCTGGTTATAAGATCTTGTTGGGGCACCTGTTCAAGTTGATGCTGTAAATAAAGAACTATAGTTTCAATTCTCTCCTACTTATATCTAGCCTGTTTGCTAAGCTGAAACATAAACATAATTACTCTATCTAATGCAAGACAGCTATACCAAAATCAAGGCACAAAGGGCATCTAATTTATTTTTGGCATTACAGCAACATATTTTACTGTATGTTTAAATAAAACATTACTAAATTTTAGGATTTTATACAGGTATCCCTTCTGCTCATATGGAGCTGGCAGGTGTTTTTGTGTGAAGCTAATTGGTAGTAAAGAGTACAGAACAACTTTATATAACATAATGAAAAGCAAGCATGTAAAAAACCTCCACGATGCAACATAAGATCAACAATATAATTGATAGTATAATTGTGCTTCAACTTTTACTTATTGTCATCAGGAAAAGGATTTAGTTTATTGTAATTTTGAATTAATAAAGAGTTTGCATAAATCAAAATATTATCAAACAATCTTTGTATTAAGAAAACTTGATTCCTATCTTCTAAATTCAAGATCTCCATTTTCTGATTAATTTTGTTTGATATAATTCCGTTGCCGCATTTCCATTAATTAATAAAATGATTTACAAGGGAAATAATTGACAAGACTGTCTAGTATAAAACACAGGTATCTTGTTTCCATATCAAGTCATGCATTTCCCCACAGACTTTTTATTCAAAACTCAGCATGGGATTTCCTTTTCCAAGAGCTTCTTTTACTTTATGGACCAATCAACTATAGTTAATGTGAATACATTCAACGCACTACAGAACAATGAAAAATCCTGTGACTTATTTTGGCTTAGTAAGGTACTAAAGTTGTAATAGTTTGCCCAATCTAGAATAGAGATTGTATATATAGTAATAAAAACACCCTGTCAGGCTTGCATTACGAACTTTCAGAAACTTCTTTCACTGTTGTATTATGGTCAAAATTCTTGGTGATAGAATATTCATAAAAAAGTATTCATGCAAAAATTCAATTCTAGCTTTAGAATTGTACAAGTTGATTTTCCAGGGTGGACAGAGCCAACCACTTGTTTGTTTGCTAAAGTTCCCCCTAGGGGCCAAACCTGGATATGTTCAATTGGTCATTCTCCACATGAAATGTCAAAGCCAAAGATTAATTATTATACATTGAGAAAACGTGTGTTATATTACAATCATGCTAATTTCTATAATCGTGCCCTATAAATCACGACTAAGTATATTCAATTGTAGCTTCATTTTTTGATCTTACACTTTCGTGTTTACGAACTTTCATCGACCCATGCTAACACTTCAGTATTTTATATCAGTTAATTCGTTTAATTAACCCAAGGCAATAGCAAAAGCTACGCTTTGTAGTATTGTTAATCTTTTCTACTCCAACACACTAAAAGGCGATTTAGTTCGACCATGGCTAAGCTATTATACTGCTGTAAACCTGGTTATATTGCTATATCCAAGCTGGTAGACTCATGCTTGTCTCGGCTGGCTGGCTGGCTGGCTTGTATTACGACAAAAACAAATACCTCAATCCATCGATTTTCGACGGAAATGTATACAATCACCAAGGGGTCAGATTTGGAGAAAAGATCAGCATCACGAAGCTCCTTGCAAGCGATCGATAGTTGAACTTGCGTGAACAGCCCTTCAGCCATGACAAACTGGTTTCGGCCAGAGAAATTACGAAGGAAATAGAAGAGCCATGGATTATACCATAAGTATTCTGCTATTTTCGTGCCCTGTCAAAACCATAAACACACCTGTGTTACGTACTGTTTCCAACATAAACATTCATAACATTCCAGGGGGTGCTTCCACGGTCTATATGCGAAATATCATTCAAGAATTTAGAGCTAATTTTTTTTTTACACAAAAATTATTACCTAAATAATCTAGGTAATGCTCGGGAATTCGGAGGTTTTGATACGGTATAAAATTAAGTGCGCCCTTTGTTAGGAACAGCCATTAATGGTGTTCTAATTAGTAATTTCGCGAAAAATAAGTTGGAAAAGTACTTCGCGGCCATGATATGTCGTCACAATACAGTACAAAGCATACCACGCTTCTAATATTGCGTTAGTTCTGTTATTTTATAGTTCATTCGAATTGTACATATAGCGCAATGCAAAATACATATTGTGTTCATATTGTGAATACTTATTACGTTTCCGTGACGTCATGTCATATAATGCATGCAACCGACCCCCCTGTATTTCAACATGGCGCAATTTCTTGGGAGAGTTATCGGGACAAAAATGGACAAAACCGCCAAAGTTTTGGTCACAAAACTCAAATTACACCCGGTTATCTTAAAGGTATGAATATACACATTTTTTGCCATTCGGGAGACAAATATAATAGCATGATGATGATGTCATGTGGTTGTATTTGTAAACATCACAATAGTCACATTTTACATATTTTACACATGGAATTGTGATTGTAAATAGCACAAAGCTGTATTCTAGTTCATTGACTATGTTGTGACGTTTATTCTGATTTGGTTAACATAATACAGGCATGTTGCATTTATATCAATTATATATCATAATATGGCAACATGCCATGACTGGAACTGACTGGAGCAATTATTAAGGATAAAGCGAGCAAGTGAAGCAGATATCTTTACTTTGCAGATGCCAGCTACTTAGCTAACTTTGAAATCTGAGGTGATCACAGCTACTTCCTTGCATTTTGCATTTTACCTTTTAAGATTGCAGTTTACTATTTTGCATTTTACAAAATTATTACAAAATTATTTTGCATTTTACTTTTTCTTTCACTTTTTTCAACAACCCTATAGCTCATATGTTCAGTGCACAAGATCGAACATTATTCAAAAATTTTTTTTCATGTTTCTTGGAAATGAATCCATTATTGGCAATGTCTAGTTGATAAAGGATACAGGTGTTCTGATTCTCACCATAAGCAACAGTATTTTCATATTTTATTGTAGTATTACAACGACAGAAAAGTCTACTTTGCCCATGATGAAAATAATGATTGTACAACTGGAGATGTTGTGCTAATTAATGAGTGTCCAAAAATGAGCAAAAAGAAAACATTTAGAATCTCAGAAATAGTAGAACGAGCACCAAAAGTTGTGGACCAAGAATCTGGCCATGTTTACTTACAGGAAAACAGAGAAGACTATGTGACGAAAAGGCAGTGACTGCATTTTTGCAAAATATGCATAGAATGCCATCACTTTGCAGTGATAAAAATGCTAGGTTGCACAAATTATGAGAAGACAAGGTTTAATGTTTAAGAAATGAATAACGCAAGACATTTGGACAACCTGACACAATATTATGCAGAAAAATGACAGGCAAGATGTTGTGAAACGTGCCTCTGTTAACTATGCAAGAATATGATGATGTATTATGGAAAATGAAGTCTGCTGGTTTGTTTCTAGAAAAACTCGATACCCTGGAATTCTCTGAGGGGGTGCTGTGGTTCAGACACTCTAATATTCTCAAGACTTGTTATCACTATCAAGATAGCCCCCAACTGGAGAAGACTTGTTTTGAGTGTTCACACTTATCACAGAAACTCTTGTAAAATATTGTTGAAATATTTGAATAAAATAATGAGTTCTATTTTTGTGTCATGACTTATATGAGAGAGTTTCTTTAATCACAACAATTCTTCTCAATCTTTATACTATTGGGATTGGGTCTTTCCAATTGGATGGTGAATAGACAGGGGGTGAATGGTGGATAGTGAAGTGCATTGGGGCATGGGGGGCTACCATGCATATTGCTGACTAATTATATATTCCTCATGAGATTGTGTTTATGTATGTATGTATGTATGTATGTATGTATTGTACATAATGCCAATTTATGATGATTGGTCAAACGGGGTGAGGAAACAACAACACAGAACACTTTCTGTTTTCAAAGGGGAGCCAGATGGACCTGAAGAAAAATCTGAAAACACTGGCCGAGACCAATGACTAGACTCAGGGGACTCGGTCAAAGTTTACGAATTTTCCCGCCATTTTTGAAAATTCAGAAAAATCAAAATGGCGGACGACATGAATGGAAAACACTATCACGTAAAAGTAGTATCAAACAATGAATATGCTTAAAAAAACATACTAGACGCAAAGGAAAACGTGTGGTATATCGGTGAAGATACACTAAAGAGAAAGGAGTAGTAAAGATTCAAAGAAACGTCTCAACTGAAGTTTTTTTTCTGAAACTTGGTGCCCAACTCAATTGAACACGGCTAACTAAGTAACTTGTTTGGATTTAATGTTTGTTTTCGATAACATTGTTATCGAATCGACAGAAAACAATGGACTGGGTTCATTGTAATACGTGTTTCGTACAACCAGGGGCAAATGATAAAAAGTTTTTTCTAACCAGCTGCGGTCATGTTTTTTGCAACGATTGCGTTAAACTTAAAGGTAGGTATGCATGCTATACGTGAACATTTTATATTAATATTGAATACCACATCACTTCATTGACACTTATGTACATGGAAATTAACAATGAAGTACACTGATTACAGTTTAACGGATACATAAATTATCCCACTTTGCTTCAATAAGTTAGTTTCTTTTTGCCGCAAAACTGCGAAAGTGCTTTCATTTTTCTTTTACAAAATATATAGGTGCTGCAACACAAACTTGCACTGTGTGTAAATCATCGTGTAGTGTCATTCCCTTGACTTCTAACGTAAGTTGTCTCCTTATAACGTTTTATTTTTTCTTGATACAAATAACATTTATAAACAACAACATTTATTACTAAACGTATATTTTTGTATAGCTACATAGCTAACTTGCGCCTATTCTTTGACAGTTGAAACCAGATGTTGAAATATTTTTCATGGATCCAGGTGACTTGTTAAAAAAGCAACAGAAGCAATATCTTCAGGTTATTATTTTTTTATTTCTGAAATGAAATTATTAAAATGTCATACTTGAAAAAGTCAGAGTATATACTGTCATTTGATTTCTTCAAAGGTTCTTGAGTTTCAAAAATCCCACAGAAAAAGACTGCATTCTCACTATCAGGTTTGAATTAGATAGTTTGTTTTCCTTTCTTGTAGCTAATAATTAAACATGCTTGGTTAATTTTACATATGTATGATATTCAATTTTAAGTAGTTTCATAATAAAGTAAATAATAAAATAAAGCAAGAAGCAATATAAAATAAATATGATTTTACACCTGTACTGAAAGCAGTTATTGTGTTTAGGTAGGTTAAAGTGGCTATGCAGCCAAATGAAATTCAGTGTATTTGTGATATTTAGCGTATTCCAAAACGAAATTCTGCATGTCATAGAACCACTGGCAAGAGAACTGTATAGATGAATAGGTTTTTTCCAACATTTTAGAACAACCCTTCTGACAGAAGTTCTGTTGAGAATAACAGGCGGTGGCAAGAAATGGAGAGGTACTAGTTTTTAAAATGAAGGCAGAATCTCACGATCTTTCATCCAAATTCAACAAAACAAGAGACCATGGTTACAAAACATCCCCAAAACGAAATAAGTTAGATAAATCCCTCGAAGGTCGGGTTGTAAGCGATTTAAAGCTCTTGGATACTAACGCGTTCTCGGGGCTTTATATAGCTATAATTATATCACATAGCTACAGCCCTCTTTCTCGGGCTTTATCTATGGCATTAAAAATAGAAAAAAGAAAAGGTAATTACATGCAAAAACCCAGTCCCGGTGTCCCTCTTTCGAACCGGTAGAGGTTAGTCAATGCCAAGACACGCGAAGTGTGCATATCCCAGGAGAAACTCAAAATATGGGAGTGGCCCATGACATGTGTCGCATCTGCCACGTGGTGAGCTCGGCCCTGCAAAAATGCACCAGACACTATAACCAGACGAATTGGATGTTTTTATTCTATATCAGAACCATCCTCGAGAGAGAAAGTTACTTTCTGGCACTGTAAAAGTTGACTCAAGCGAGATTTGATCTCGCATTTTCGGGGTAGCAACCTGCACGCAGGCTAGATATTTGGAGTTCGTCGTTTCGCAACAAATATATACTTTTGTAAGAATTGAAGTCTTGACGATTTTCTATAGCTTTATACTGGATTTGTAATCTGTGCTCTATATGCCGTTTTAGCCATTTTTCTCGGTATCCCCTTTTCTATATCTCGTAATGATAATACGTTAAACATCGTGTACAATTTTAAGCACTTTTCTTTCTGTCTAGAGAGCTCAAAAGACTTGTGGAAGAAAACATTATGCTAAAGAAAATGATCGGGTCAATGGTTAGTAATTAAATTGAGATATTCAAATTTTAAACCCAAACTAAGGCTTGTCAAGTCTCAAAAGGTTTCCTGGTAATTTTAGGCATTCAATTCAAATTCCGAAAAACTTTTAGTTTTAAAGTATATTTTTTCGGGACACTCTCTTTTATATCACTGTTCTAGTAATCGTTTAAATATTCTTTAAACATTCAATATTCTGAAATAAGATTACGTATTTCTAGCAAGGCGATCACAAGAGAGGAGGAGGCTCAAGGTAGGAGATTTTACCTGATTTGTTCTATTGAATATTGATACGTCTTTCGTCAGAAGAGCCAAAACTTGGAAGGCACATCGACAAATCAGCTGTGCAGACTGCATGCCGGTGCCCTTTCCCGCCTGTTTCCGCGTGTAGAACTCGCGCAAAATAACAACATCCCATGGATGTAGCTAAACCCAAACAACAGTTTTTGCACAATCACCTAAAGACTTGATGAAATAATTTGGTTTATTTAGTTCTAGACCTGGAACCCCAGCACACTTAAGAGGAGTATCACCTGGACAGAGTCTACATCAAAGAGGTAGCAAAGACATCGCATCCCTCCCCCGCTCCTACCCTTCTTACCCCTGATTTAAAACCTTTTTTCATTTTCTTAGGGCATCATTCTTCCTCACATGGTCAAACATCACCATACTCAAGATCAGCGCCTGTCACGTACGTGGATATAATATTGAAATTTTAGTGCTTTTTCGCATGCATTAAAAACAAAACCACAGAACACGAAGAACGTTTGCAAACATGAAATTTTATGAAACATGAACTAGTTTTATGACCATCAATTTTGACGCTACATCGATTTTACAGCTAGCTGGATATATACCTCTGTTTTTTTTATTGTGCTTCATAATTTTTCCACATAGACCTCAGATGATGAATTCCATGAAGCAATCACAGCGCGACGTAAGTTTTCTATTGTTCGAAATAATTGTTTCATAAAATTATTTCATTAACGGATGCTAGGAATTGTAACTATATTTGTTCTCATTTTTCAGACCCCAAAGACCCCAGCGGGACCTATACGGCTTACGATTCGTACTCCTCCTTCAAACGGAATGCTTGGAAGAATAGGTACTACGTCGCTATCGTGAACAATGTTGGCTTCCACCATAATGAATGACCTCTGACCAGCTTGACCATGTTCAAGCACTGTTACCATTATGACCATAGATATAGTAGACATAGATTGCCAAGGTATCTACGATTCAATGGTCATAGTTGTGTCCCACCCATGGGAGGCACCCACGGAGAGGATTAGACTCCTTTTGAGTCATCCCTTTTAGCCTCCGCATTCAAAATGGCGTCGCAACAGGGCAAATGGCGTCCCCCAGGGTGGGACACGACTGACCATTGAATCGTAGCTACCTTGGCAATCTCTACTATATCTATGGCTATAACCTAAGCTTGTTCAAGCTGGCTATGAAGCTTGTTGTTCTTTTCTGCTGTGAAGAAAAAGAATAATACAATTTAAATAATCTTGTATTCTTTTTCAAAGGGACGCCACCTTCAGGAAAGTTACGGTCAACTCCTGGCATCGTTGCAAATCTTCTGAGGTTCGCTATACATGTATTATTCTTGTCAGTGTTTTTCTGTCGTTTTTCGTGGTCTTGCATAATGCATGGCCTTTTCCGATTCTGCTTTGGGTAGAGGTTCGCTAAGGATCGTGCGAGATCGTGAGTGATCAACGGGGACGGGACTCGCGAGCAATTTTCCTTTCCTGGCATACAGGTCTGCCACTAGTTCTTGCATATCGTTCCCGGGTTTCCCCACGATATATCCACCTGTGTATACTTGTTGTCCTGTCCTGTCCTGATTATGCATTTTCTTTGTTTTTGTTCCGTAAGAGCTGGAAACACCCCTGGTGCTCGGGAAGCGAAAACACCAACGAATCTGAGGGCATCTCTTGGAAATTCTCAAATGAACACCAATTCACCCATCAAAGCACATTCACAACTCAGGTTATTTACTAAAGTGTCTGTATCATGATCAGGATATTTTACATTTTCCGGGAATTTACATTTTACCACCATTTAGAGGGTATAAATTAAATTGTATATTCATCTAATTTTGAGGGGGAAAATCCTCATCTTCATAAACCTTGAGTACGTACTTATTGAAAATGAAGGGGAAATCTCGCAAATCTTTTATCCAAATTCAACAAAACAGGAAACTATAATTTGAAAACACCCCATGAAATGAAATAAGTTAGATAAATCCCCCGTTCCCGGAAGGTCGGGCTATATGTGATATAGCCCTCGGATGCTAACGCGTCGTCCTCGGGGGTTTATATATCAAATACAACCCTCCTTATTTCTTCATCACCTCCAGAGAAAGGAACTTTCTAACAGTGGGAGAAAGCCATGGAACTTGTAAAAGTTAACTCGAGTGGGACTTGAACTCACGCTTTTGGGATATACCGGTCCGTATTGGTTGAGCGGCGGACCGGCGTCCGCAAGGTACGAGATCAAACCCCGCTCGAGTCGACATTTACAAGTTGGCTTTCTCTCAGTGTCAGAAATATTGCCTGCACATTGCTGTAGTGAAGCTGGGGACTAGGATCATGCTCATGTCGTGAATGGTTTTTTTGTAGCGATCCCAAAACTCTTCATTCAAGTCAGCAATGGTCAAGAAGCCAATCCAGAATTAGCTCTTCCGCTGAGTCCGGATTACGTCATCAGACATCGTTAAGCTACCAACAAAGCCAAACAGGTTGGTGAGCCGTCGATAATCGATATCAGCAGCTTCTCTATAATACCTAATCTCCAAAATTCTAAATTTCAGGGCGAATGCATAACACTTCTTCAATGGATGTACACCGAAAACAAATTCAGGTAATTTTTCCCATCCATACGACCGGGCCACGCGAGGCAATTCTGTTGGGCAACTCGGCCAAGGGAGCACGCCAGAACTATATGTTTGGATATAAACTAACCTTTGTTACTTGGAATAGTAGCGCATTTCCATGACAAAAGCTTCGTATTTACATTATTCTGCCATTTTGAATAATGCGGTATATACCATGAGCGGTAACGTAGGCGCATGTAGTGATGCTCGCGAGGGATGT
>JAOTOK010115950.1:0-13844 GCA_025770025.1 Virgularia gustaviana | reverse complement strand
AACAACAACAACAACAACACCAACTACAACTAATAATAATAATAATAATAATAATAATAATAATAATAATAATAATGTTTTTTTGTCAAGTCACGTGACGGTTGTAATAAAAGTAACTGAGTTCTGGGATCTTGGGAATCCTGATCGAGTCATAATTTAGAGCAACTGCTTAATTCATGGCCCATGAAGCAGTATTAACATGTTGCATGTTCTTTTCTGAAATTACTAGTTGATTTCAGGGATTTCTCATTCTCATCGATTTCTCCTAGAGTTATTGTGTTTTTCTTCAAAGCAAGCATGCTGTGATAATGTGAAAATGTATAGCTGTTTCTCCTGTTACATTCTTTTGTTCTTCTGTTCTTAAATAACACATTGGTTACATTTCAGTGTGAAATACTGAATTGCGTAGTCGCCGATCAACCTATCATTGCTAACAAAGTCAGTTCACAAATTAATTGCGATTTGATGATTCCCGGTTCAAATGACCAAACAAAATGGCCAATGTCAGCTGTGTCAAGTGTTTCTTGGTTCCAGTAAAACTGGTACATTTTTCAATAACTCTGGGTAACTTTCTTTTGTGTATAGGTCTGTCTAAGAATATATGCTTTAATCCACTGGTAATCATAACCATTATTTGTTCACATTCATTGACTTTGTCTTGGCATTTCCTTGTTTATTTGCCGTTGCTGATAAATAACACGCTAAGAAAAGGAAGGCCTTAGCTAGTTATTATGTCTAGTTGATTTGAAAAATGCCCGGAGTAATCTTTTAATTGGCAATTTTTTCATGACAGTTTCCTGTACTGTTCCTTGCAGCGGGTAATAAGAACAGACTTGCTTGCCCTCATTACCGTCAGTCCATGCGAAAGTTTATTTTTGCATTTCCTTTCCTTCACGCATCGGTTTTTTCATCTTTGCCTGAGCACAAAGCCTCTTAGTATTGTTGTTGTTCTCAAGAGGAAGCAAGGACACAGAGACGTGGCTTACTCCTAATTCTTGATCATCGTCGTTATTCGCGTTGTTCGACAGTCTTTTCAAGTCGTTTACAAAAGGACCCAACTGGAATAATTAAGATTACTTTTCACACTGTCTCAGCCGGTAAGACATGTATTATTCTCTTCTGTATTCACTTCATAGTATATGTAAATATGTGGCTATGAAACTGTTGAGCATGTGCTAGCTATAGCGCATATAACTGCCCGGCGACTTCGACTATACTCCATCGGCGATACACGTTGCGCAACGTGCTCGGCTGCCGAATCACTTTAGCCAAACATTGGATTTCTGTCAACATCTCATCAAATCTCAAAAAATTGGGGCATTAATTTTGTGGCGATCTCAGCCGATCTTGGTCTTAAAAATGTCACAGGAAACGCGTTGTACCTAAAGGGTTGTTATTAATAGTGTTTTCATTTCAAACTGACCGAGGCTAAGATCGGGTTTCCATGTATTTTTCGTTGCAAAACATCCCTTGGTTTGCCACGATTTGTATAACAAGACAAAGTTCTATCGAAAACGCCTTGTCCGGCGATCTTTTACAAGTCTAGACGATTTGTCGCTCGCTCATATTTGAAAAAATACTTCGGCTACTGAATGTTGAAATGTGCAGGAAATTCAGTCAGTCTGCCATCTTTTGACTCCAAAATTAAATCTGTTTTTGACCTGTGAAATAGTCTGGTGTTACTAGACGTGTTATTGAGATACCAGTCACATATCTATCCTGAATATTTAATAAAGATTAACTTGAGACGGACGCGCGTTGTCGACCCAGCGTTGTTTGCCTGTGTGATTTGTTTGTAGTGTACAACTTGCGTTGTACAAGAAGCCTTGTTTGCTCTTTTTCCGAAAGAACTACGCAGTTAAACTGGTCTTTTGCTATTCGAGTTATAATATTTTGGATTTCGAAGTAGGTTTGGGGGTGATGGCTTTTCGTTTAGATCTGGTTAGCAGAAATGTCGGTATGGGTAGAATTACATAGTGCGGGATCGACGCTGCAGTTAAGGGCGTTTTCAGTATTAAAGCCGTTCCCTGTCTAAAAGGATTTCTACATAAATTTACCCGGGAATCAAACGCGTCGAATTGAACCCATCAGGCTATGAAATGCCAAGCATCGCTTTGAGAGCGCACGACTTTTGATGCCCATGTGTAAATACTTAAAGTTTGTCGAGTGGGAATGAAACTTGCTTAAAGAAACCGTCTTTTTCTTATCAAGGTTTCGTCTTTAACCCTTCCATTATTATAACTCGTTTCAGCCTGACGAGAAATGTAGTTTGACATTTCCTAAATAAGATTATTATTATTTCACGGCAATTGGGAAACATATATTGTGATATTTTTTTCTTTCAATGTATATAAGAAAAACTTCTCTTTCTTCTTCCTCACTGCATGGAATAAGCAAAACTTTACTTTTAATGTTACCAAGATAAATCCCTCTACATAGCGTGGTAGACAGACGAAAATATGGAAAGTTGACCGGAGTTAAGAAAAGGATTAAGACGATAGCATTTATTAAAAAATTTCTCCTATCACCGACTTCCTTTGAGGAGTAGACCTAACTGGCATCGTGACAGCAAAGTCGCCTGGTTCTATTGAAGGAAAGGCGTTAAGAGAAAGGTGTTTGGTGTTGCGACAGTACCTAACTGTTGTGGTTCTAAGGAAAAGTATTAAAAAGTGATGACGGTTGGAGAAATTAATAATTGGCTCGATAGTTTTCACCCTGTTTCCAACCAGAGGGCTTCCTCTGGTTTAACTAAAGTCGTCTGTGTTCGACTTGTAATAAAAGGGGTTAAATGTTGAACTAAATGAATTAAGAAAGTATGATACATTATACTGATCAATCTTCCCTAGAGGGAAAAATTACCCTGGATTACACTGGGTAAAGTCTTAAATAGTCAGTTCACCGTGCTTAGGCAAGGGTCAAAGTAAAATGGTTTGTAACTATGGGTTTTATCTTTATTTTGGATCTGTGTAAAGGGGGTTTTGGTGTAACGCTGACACTTCATTTCCGGCCTCAGGACGTTGTGTGTATTGGTTTGTCAAATAGTGTCAACTGTAGGATTAATGAGTCGATAGAGGGACACAACACAATTTGATACACTGTTTGCAGGCGCGTTCTACGTATACTGTCCACATTTAATGTCCCTATGCTTGGGCGCTCTTAGGTTTGTTCACTCGCTACTTCTCGACAGACGCGTGTTACGAAAGCTGTGACTCGACCGAACAACACAGACAAAACACCATTCACAAGTTTAATGACTTGTCTTGAGCACTGTGACATGTTGAAGTGCCTAAAGATTAGGATTTTATGCTCGCAGAAAACCTCAAAAAAGCTCTGTTTTCTCGCGGTAACACGCTTTGACAACCCCGTATTCCGTGCGATGCCCCACAACCGTGCGGTTTGCGGTATTTATGCGGTTAACCTATACCAGAATAGATGAATGTGACCGCGTTTGGTTTCTGACACTACGCATGGAAATACCAAGGCTATCTTAATAAATCGACAGTTTAAAAAATAGATGCGATGGCGATCTTTATAAACAAACAATCCGATAGCCAGTCTATTGGACTACGTCGGTCAATCGCTTTACCTGGCCAGGCAATGGCTTTCAAAAAGTTTTCGTGGCAATTTCAAATTCTCGAAAACGCACGGGGGCCAGGAGTTTTGCCCGATGACACAAAAAACGCGCGTTTACATTTTCTCCTACGTTGTATCTCGGAGCGCGCGACCGAGCGAAGGAAGCACCCAGTTGTGGATGTTGATTTCGTTCGCAAGCTGGCAGTTAATTTTGAGACTTCATAATGCTAATCCACGATCTCTTGAGTAAATAGCCATTGTGGGCTATTCAGGTCAGCTCTGAATGCGCCGGAAATCGTCTCGTGGTGCGTTAGAATAGAACTTTTGCCGCTTCAAAGCTCTCATTCACCTAAGATGATCGAAATTATTACCTAAAAGCGATGCTTGCTTACTAAACGTGTCTAGAGGAACTATTGTCTGTAACCAGGGTAGATAGCCGGTTCGAAGTGGCCCAAGTTACTACGATATGTGCCGTAGTTAGGCCACTGACCAGATTAGAGAAACGTTTAATCACATTGCCTGTCAGTTGCGAGCAACTGTAGCGTGACGTCATATAGGTGCCAGCAAATCGCGTTGCTCGCTGGTAATTGGCTAGTGGGCGGGGAGCAGAATTATTCTTAAGGTGTCTGTGTCTGCTTTTCGAAACTAAGCCCACAAGTGAATGCGTTTGGTGGTCATTTCGCGACCGTACACGCCATCCGCCGACGGTTTCGACGTTCTAGCGTTGTCGCGTGCGAATAGCAGCATGTAGCAAACGAACGACACTCGTCTAGGTCGGGTTCGAGCTGTTCGCTACCTGATATGTTTACCAGTGAGAATTGCTACATCCCAAAGGCTTGGGGGTCCGGAAACAGAAATTCCATCATTTCCTGACTTATCTTTATTGGATGAAACCATTTGGCTTGGCTAGCTCGCAACAAACTGCCTCGATCAAGGCTCCTGCTATCT
Source organism: Virgularia gustaviana (assembly GCA_025770025.1). Taxonomy (NCBI): domain Eukaryota; kingdom Metazoa; phylum Cnidaria; class Anthozoa; order Scleralcyonacea; family Virgulariidae; genus Virgularia; species Virgularia gustaviana. Next base: position 9,323 of record JAOTOK010115950.1, on the reverse strand, counting down.
CGTTAGGGCCCAATGTTTGTCGCTTAAACCGATTCTGGCCGCGATATTCCCAACACAAGACGGTGGCTTATTTAAATTTCACCAGCCCTGGGTAAGTTGTGAAGGCAAACGCCGCGCGCGCCACCGTTTATTTGCTTACGGCTCGTTGGTCGTTCGTTGATCGCAAGTTCACGAACCGTTTTAGCTAGTTAGGCCTCATGTGTTCGAGGCGGCCCGTCCTCGATGTAACCGCAATGCCCGCTTGTCCGAACTTCTCTCTACCACTATGTCACACTCACAGCGTTCTTTTCTGCTCGGTTTAGGTTATTCAACGTTTGTAAACAAGCTTCGTTGGCTGGTTTGTTTCAAGTATTCTTCTATTTAATTTATGCCGGGCAGTGTTCTGCGTTTGCTTGGCAGCAAGTATGCGTTGATAACCTATCCGATGCTACGAGTACGCGGGCACATCAGCCACTGTATGTAACCAACTGGACGGACAACCGTATTATGGATCAAATAATTCATGAAGACATTCTGCGGATTTGCGAGAATCCAATACAAGATACAACTAATCACGATGTGTGGCTGCGACGAGAGAAGATTGGAGGCAGCGTGCTAAATGATCATCGCTCACGTCGTAAACTTGGTGGTGCGACCAAAGGTTCTGTGGTCGACGATAAATTGAAACCGTATGAGACGGGGAAAGAGGATATAGGTGACAACAAGAAAGACAGATCAATCGAATACTACAATGATGAATATTGTAAAGTATCGGCGAAGCCCTCGGACGACAGCGAGGAGGAGATTGTCGCGAGGCCGCCGCGCGAATTGAAAACAAACACAGCATTCGGCCGTTCGAAAATGTCTTTCGATAAGTTCACGAGACATCACGTTGGAGGAGACGATTGTACTTTGACTCATCCTGCAGCCATATCAACTCAACCAGGTGGATGTCAAGTCTCGGTTGATAGCGCTGGTGTAGCGCGAACGAGGCGACTCGAGGGAAGTTATGAGACATCAGCGAGTACGCCACTGACTGCCGACTATGGAGAAATTACTGACGATGTAACAGTAAATTGTTGTGGTGAGAACATGGATGATGTTGTTGATTATTGTACGTGCATGTGGCTTGTGAAGGGGGTGCGCTATCATTGTACGAAAGACTCGTCCCCCGACAGCAACTATGAGGAACCGTGTTCTTGTACACCAACAAACGGAGCGTGTGTAAAACGGTGGACGGCGCTTGGCTTTTGTGCATTGCTCTTTCCCTGTTTGCTGTGCTACCCGATCGCCAGGAGTTGTACAGAAGTGTGTAAATGTTACAAAGAACAACAGGCGACCATGAAGGGACGCCGAAATCGAACAGTACAAATTAGAGAGGGCCGAGAGGGGTTAAGATAACGGTAAACTCGAAGCCGTTTTAAAATGAACGGCTCATTCGCCTCGTAATAATCGGCTATGCACCAAGGTCGGTCAGTGGACCAAACCAAAGGAACGGTGGTCCGAGAACAGACGCGGTAGTCACCCATTACACCGAGATCGTGGCTCGGTCTGTACAACTGCAACAACAACAACAACAACAACAACAACAACAACAACAACAAAAACAACAACAACAACAGTAATAACATCACTACTATGTAGTCCGCGAAAAATATATCAGTCTCGAAGAGTTCTATATTTGTATAGTGTACATAGGCTTATACATTGCCCTACTATCTTCGTTGGTATTTATACAACAGTCGGCCATTCTCAGTTTGTAAATAATAAATTTCTTGAATGCTGTACGCGTATATCTTTCTCAGTTGTCGTTCGTCAAGGTGCTACTATTACTCGTCCTGGTCCTATTTTTGTACTAGAGTTCGATGCGTGTTCCGGTCTCGTAGGAGAGCAGATCACAGCGATCGCATATGTTTGTCATGGGCGAAGATTAACAATCTTTGCTCATTGATTTATTCTTCACAATGTGTACACTGCGTGACTGACCGTATGTAGGCTCCATAGGACAACACCGTAACTGACCTAGATAATTGGCCCAGTATTTCTCACCACAGCTACCCAACATGGTGTAAACCTACTAATCCGCCTCACAATGCACCCTAATGATCTCGACGCAAACACTTGCTATTTTCTGCACTTGCTCCGCATAAACCATACTTTAACCCTCCTACTTAGAATAATCCTAGATCTATTGCCATAGCTAGAAAACTAAGCACACACGCTCCCGCCAGCCAGGATATTTCACAATCGCAGCAGAGACAATGTTATAGGCTAGGATTTCTTAAGTGGCAGTTGACCTCAGAACCGACTAATAAGTTCGCCGTCAAAACTACGTTGATCGACTTGCGTACACACGAGCTCTTTACTGACATGTCGTGTGTAAAGGGAAATCCGCACGAGGCGCTTAGGCACCAGGTATATAAAGCCTTGTTGAGTATCGAGCATGCACTCGATATAATATTGCGCTAGAGGTTGAGGTCGGTCGACAGCGTCAGAAACTGTGGCTGTAGCAATTCAGATTGTAATCCGAGTGAATGGACGTGAATCGATGTCAAATGCGAACCTGATGTTGGCCACGACGGGTGGTCAGTTAGGACATTGTAGGCAGCGCGATCTCGTGGCGTGCTTTCGAGCGCCGTGCACTGCGCAGCTAACCCTAACGCCGGAAACTACGGCAAGGGGTTTTTGAACGAGAACTAAGCAAACCCCATGTTTCCCCGCATGAGCTCTCCAGTCTTGTCTCATTGTCCACCATGTTGATACTATAGTCCAATTTTTGAACGTCATCGTGTCAACGAGCTGCGAAAGAGCGCGTCGTTTGTACGTAGTAATAATGTCTTTGTTTTTGTTTCGAGTTTGTTTTTAGTTGTGGTTCACGGACTCTGACAGTAGCAAGTCAAGGTCAACCTTGATAGTTTATACTAATTGTGTGAGGATAAGTTAGCGCCATTGGGGTCCCCTAATGCGTCCCAAGCGAGACATCTTTGCTAGCCGTAAATGCATCTAGCTGTCTGCTGCTCGATTCTACGCGGATTTTCAGTGTTACAGTTCGCGCGCGTTCCCACTTGTGCAGAAAAAGCGCGAATGTTCGAGATGGCGCTATGCGAAAGGAGAAAGGAAATGGGTGATGGGCCATCACACAAAGCAACTCAAGTGGTCACTATGCAGTTTACTATGTGTGTAGTTGCGACGAGGGGTAGCAGTGGTAGATCGCAATGCAGCCGTGCCGTGCGGTTAATTGGCTGACCTTGATGCTTAAAATAACGCGATCTGGCTACAATCGTGATCGAACGATAGTATATCTAGATACCTCTGCCGTCTGCTTGTCTCATCCACTAGCTGTGACTTAGGATACAAAACGGAAGCATCGGCATCTGGTCATGTAGTCCTGACCTTGCAAAGTGAGGCCCCTCTTAGCAATGTACATACACCGTATATTGCCCCTGCGTTGTGTCTGGGCGCTTTTTTAAGCCGAAGTAGGTGAGAAAGTTAATGAAATCGTGCTAAAAACACACAAGTGCGGCTAAACGGTCGCCAACTCCGTGCTTAATAGATATATTTATAAACGTAGGTAAACAAATCTGGTCTATTTCAACATCATCAGCCATAGCTATCTCGTTTGTGTATTTGAGTTTGTTTACAAGTTGTAAGAGGACCGCGACGCAGCCGTTTGTTGTTGTTGTTGTCGTCTCGTTTTTGAAATTATCTTTTTAAGGAATGTTTGAATGGTTTGCTCAACATCAAGAGTCCATTTCCTTTGGAGAGAAAGCTATTTGCCAATTAATTTTATCAGACTGCGTGTGCTCTTGACTCGCATACTAGACCAAATCCCTAACTGATAAGAAGTCAAAAGACGAGCTATAAAAATTCAAGATTTGATCAAATACATCAATATTAGTATTAGCAATTCGCTCTTATCTAATTGCGCGAGTTGGATGAAAGAAAGGATCAAAACACTATTTATGACGTTCAGCTGGCTGTTATTTCGACAACTTTTATTGCAATACAATTTTTCGCTCGCGTACGCGGCTGATAGCCTGATACTTTGGGAAACGATTCGTAGGAAGCGATTGATGGAGAAAAGACTGTTTTTTTAACAATCATAGCTTTCGAGCCGTCGACGCTATGGCCATTATCACAGATGGAAACATAAACAAGCCTTTTGTAAGACATGCACTTGAGCGAGATGAAAAAGCGCGCGCGAACTAAGGAATGGCAATATACTGTACAAAGTAAAAATATAAGTACATAATATAAGATGTCAAGTTGAAATATAACATTCTTCTGTAATAATTTAACATTTCATTGTTACATTATTCAGTATTCCGTCCAAATAAACTGCAATTTAGATATCTTGATTTAATGAAATCCTTTTTTCTGAGATGCCAAAGCTTTATCATTTGGAAGAAAAATTGAAATTTATCACAACCGTATTTTCCTTAAATTAAGTGCATTTGTGTTGTATGGTGGCGTGCTTCGTTCGAGTAATGGATGACAAGTTTCATGAAAGTGAGAAGTGGAAAGTTTCTGGAGGTTTTTTTTTACTGCATTTTAGCACTTCGGATAAAGTGTTTGATTAGTGTTGTAGAAGCTTGTCCTCTCCATCCGGTAAATTTGGCGCATTGGACAGCTGAAATCTTACAATAAAAACTCTATCACTATTCTGGTAATTGTGGGCAATCAACAAAAGTCTAGTAGGGTATTTATAACAACCACCTTGAAGGTTGCACCAACCCGTACAGATGATTAAACTAAATGTTTTGGTGCATGCACGGAGATACCGAATGAGACCCCAACTTTTGTCACTTAAGACATGTACAAATGGTATCTCTTCATGAGTAACCTGAATGAGTAATTCCCGAACATTTACATTTCCCAAACAAATATGTTTTTTGGGCGAAAAACATATTTACGCCTAAGAACATCAACTGCATGTATTACTATTGGAAGTTACCTAGCTATTGCGTGCATGGTTTACTATCGTATTTTGGCACACATCATGATCTGAAAACATGGTGTTACGATTTTCATAACCTTTGGGTTTAGTTTTATTGCATTTTTTTTGCTATTTCAAGCATTGTTTGAGTAGTTAACAGAATTTCGTACACTTACAACTATATGCTTTTGTGTAGAGGCACTGATTTAGCTACTTCAAAAAATGGCTTGGCTCGAGCTAGACTATATACGGGGATATTATTAAGTCTGTGTGCGACCAACAGATTGATAGTGTATAATAGTAAATAAATTTAGCTGATTTGTAATTGAATGTACCAACTGTATCTTATTTTGTTCACTTCAAAATTACGTGCAGAAGAACCAACTGAACACAATGCTTTATGAAAGTTTCATCACCTTATTGTGCCATAGCTAATATTTTAGTATTATTTTTGCTTGCTTGCATGATATTATTTTAAAGTTGAATATAATTATAATTATAACAGATTGTAAACTAAAAGACCAAAATAGAACAGATCTTCCGTTGTGACTAAGTACCATTGTATGCTGAACTTGCTGCAAAAAACAAACAACGGAAAATATCTCTAAAGGGAAGTGCTTATCTTCCACCAGGTGACAGCACAGATGTAATGATTTTAAAAAAGCCTCATCGGGCAGTGGCATGTTGCATGATACATACGTTTTCCAGACGAAAGATCGACAATTACAACTATTATATAGCTACATTCAGTTGTGTTTGCCCTGCAGCGTGTTCCATGCCACCAGACATTCAATATTTCCAGTAAAAGTTTTGAAAAGAGATGGTGCACGATGCTAAACCTTAAGTACGAAGTGGAAAGGTCGTACACCAGCAATTACTGACATTTAACATATGTTTTAGACTATACTGAAAATTGTCTGGTGTTGGCCAGAATAACATACAACGAGTTGTGAATTAGGCAAATCTTTGACCATGTTTTCTTTTGACAAGTGAAATCGCTAGTGGTAGCCAGCAGAATGGGATACCAAAAACCCATGACGTGCAGTTTAATAAAAATAACCTTGCCAGCCTTTTCCTAGTTGTTCGAGGCTTCTCTAGCAATTTAGCGAAGCTGGACATTAAACAAATTATCTTCACCAATGACTCGTGTTTCCGGCTAAGTCGCCCCTTATTCCAGAATAGTCAAGTGAAAACCTAGTAATTACGGCGATAAGCCAAGAGCCAACGCACGCTGTATTGTTCATCGAAATAATAGCTTTTTGAAGCTAGTTGCTACCGCACCTTAAGAGAGAAGGAAATGTGTAATTTTCTACGACCACCATGCGAGACGTCCCCGCCTGTTTAACATGCTTTATTTCATCATGTTCTAATATCTGACACTGGGGTTATTTATTTTTAACATCAAAACCACTGCTTATGTAAGTCATACCAATCAACTAAGTCGCGCTATAAAGGTCAAACATGATCTGGTGAGTTTCACACTGTGCCTATAACACTGACTCACACGCCACAACTATGACTTTATTGCTGGTCTTTTGGTGGACCCGGCTGTATCAATAGACTCGGACTGGAGACCTGTGGAGTTATTTTTCGAATTACATATAGAGAATCTACGCTGTTTAACATACAACTTTCTTGCTTTTTCAACATTTTCTCAACGCAAAAATACCAGAACATAGTCATACACGGAAAATAGAAAGCTAGTCATGTTTAGCTTATTTGTCTCTTTCACAAGGTTCGAATAGGTGACCCCAGCATTCCTTGCACGCTTTCTCCATCTTTAACGTTCGGTAAATAAGCATAAACTTTATTGAATTAGCTGTTCATGTTATAAAGGCTTAATACTTTCTTCTCGAACATAAAAACTGTTTATAAATTCACAAAGAAGCTACACTGTTAAAAAATCTGTACCCTTGCTGTCGTACCATACCCAAAACTTACTCGTGCGAGCTGTTAATTTTCATGACGATACATGATGAAGCTAAGCATATATTTACAGTACAGAATCCATAACCAACCGACAACTTAGTATAATATAAAACATACTCCGAAGAATGTCACCCTGAAAAAACTCAAGATATGAGTGAATCAAAAAGCACTAGTTTTGAAATTTGTAAATTATAATGCTTCTTGTCTCGCTCATATTTTGAGGTTCTAGGATGACATTATTCTTCGGAATATGTTTTATATTAATTATACTATTAGTAATACTATATTTACAGTCCATTAATCTGTAATTCGGTTTACGGTACTTTTTCGTAAAATAAAGAGCAGAAAATATACTGTACATTTATATAGTCGACTTGTTCGCGACTCATAATAATAATGAAAAATACAACACTGAAATTCGGTGTGAAAAGTACTGGCACCATAGGCGCAAACGTATTTTTGCTGTGAATACAAATATGTACTATGTTGTAAAACAAATTCATTCTATACATAATAAAAAATATTATTTTATAACCCTAAAGTATATTTTGATCGAGAATAAAATTGCTATAAAATATAAATTTCAACCATAAAACCGCACTCCTTTACTCACTGATTGTCAGGCTGAAAATTCAGCCTCGGGGTTAAAATACGTAGGATTATGATTTTAAAACTCAAACTTCCCCCCCCTAAAGTTTTGAATGTCTCTTCTAACCCTAGTATGATTGAAATAATTTGGCATGTTTTCATGTTTGCAAGTTTAATAATTATGTCCTTGCCGGAAGGTGCTACACTGCAAATATTTACATGTTTATTTATATGGTTGTTGAGTAGGTTATTGTAAGACTTCTTTAATTTAATTATTTAATTCAATTTCAATTTAATGTATTTTTTGTTAAAACCAAACGGCAGATGTGCGAACGAAAAACGAGGTCCTATACGAAACACACTGTCAAAACTACAAACATACATACAACGAGTGCATTAGATGACAAGACATAGATAGTAATTTTATAGGCTATACTCGATATATAATTAACAATTGGAATAGCTTCTTTCAGTGTAATTTCAATGTTTGGAGGTACAATTTCTCCAAGACTGAAACAGTCGCCATCTTTCCCAGTTGTTGCAGATCAGGTTCATGACTCTCGTGGGGAGAGCTTTCAATCCTCGATATCTGGTTGGTCTGTGTTCACACCTTCGCCGCTCGGGGGCATGCTTTACTCTTGTCACGATCTTTCGGAAGTCTCTTCGTAATCCGTCGAGCACGAGACAGAAAAAACGACAAGGGAAACAGGTGAACACAACAGGTGAATACCTGTGATTTGGACTGCGAAAGAAATGCTCGACCTTCCGCTGACCTGATAGGCCCCTTGGGGTCGAAACTGCATACAAGTACCTTATATATTTCTTTCTCTTGTCCAATTCAATCCAATAACGCCTGGCTGGCTGCCTGGCTCGCTATGGAGGTCCTACCAGGTAGCTAAATCAATGCTCATTGTAAGCAAGGCCTTTTCTGCGTATCCTGTTATCTTGCTAGATATAGTGATATCCAAGTGCTCTGATTTCATAATGTTTACGAAATTATTAGCCGTTTTTGTCAGTGTATACATATACGAGTGCTTGGCATTGATATAAATTAGTTATCAAACGTAACTTAAACAATAATTACATAAAATTGCATATTAGAAGCTTTGAAAATTGCAATTAATATTTTTACAAATCGGAAAGATTCTGTATCACTATGTATATATAGATATTATAATTGATTATTAAATAATAATTATTAAACTATTAATGTTATTAAATTATTAAAATGAGCTAGTGGCCCTTCTGTATCGATGAATACAGACACGAGTGCGAAGTGCGAGTTTCTGTGTACACTGATTCAGAACGGACACCCATTTTGTAGATTATTTATCAAACGAGCTCGATAGTTCAAAAACATTACATTTGAAAGACAAGTACTATATTAGAAAATTACTATCGCGACGTTCATGAAGATGAAGACAGTTCTATATCAGTCTATGATACGTCATCAGTAAACATGAATTTTTCTGACTTTCCCTCAGGAATCATAATGAGTTTGATAATGAACCATGCTGTGCTGTACCGTACCGTACTGTACCGTATAATACCGTACCGTTCAGTGCAGATGTTTGGGAATCGTGGGTCTAAACGTTTTACAGACGTGTTTTATTTTTTGATCACCATATGCATTAGAAAAAGTAATGGGTTAACCGATCGAGCTAGCTGTGCCAATTTTGTTAGTCTGCACAGGTGACCCGACAAATATAATATATATACAATAGTTCCAGTGATCTGTTATTGTTGTATGATGCCAGATTTCCAAACTATGATTAAAACAGCCTGTTTACGTTTTTGCCCTGAGGCGATTTCAACGAGCTGTGCTAGGGAATTTGCGCTTTTTTATGTGAAATGCAGGTCCTCGAGATTATGAAATACCATCTAAATAGTT
>JAOTOK010115839.1:0-13860 GCA_025770025.1 Virgularia gustaviana | reverse complement strand
AATGGTGACGTCCTTGATTTTGAAATGATTTCTTTTAATAGAAAAACGCGCGCGCGACAACTGAGTGCGCCATCCAAACCGGCGTTATCTGACTATGGCGTATACATTGCTCTGTTGGCAGGACTGCGGACAACGTAGTCGCGAACTTTAAACATCTTTCTAATGTTACCAATTTACAAACAAAATAACTACGTACTAAAGGATGGTTTTTATATATGGGGTTGTTAAGTTTGCGAAAATAAAACCATATTCAAGGTATGAATATTGCATGACAAAATCAGGCTCCAGTCAGCCGCATAGTAAATCTGTTTATTTGATTCATTTGTGCACATTTAAACCGTTTGAGTAAACGTGAGTTATTATAAGTAGCAAATTTAAAGTCGATTATCGAATGTGTAACTATTCTTAAATGGACACAGAGCATAGTATAAATCTTCACATAGGTAGTATTTGTTAGTATTTACACCACAAGTAATCGTATTTGGGGTAAGTAGCTAATTTTAATGGTCTATGAAATTATTATGTTGTAACAATAGTTTACCACCACTAGTAAAGTCTGTTCCATTGGTTATGAATTGAAATATTACAAATAATTCTGTAATTGTCCATCACTCACTAGAAACAGTCAGGTTCTAAGCTCCCTAATACAGAATCCAAGGTCACTCTACCTGAAATGTATAATAGCATGAAGATCGTGTCACAAGACAACCACTCACTAAAACACGTCTCAAGCTTTAAGATCTCAATGCAAACTGCAAGGTCACTCTACCAGTACTGTTCAGTATAAAGATCTATACATAAATTATTTTGCACTTCTCACTTAATTACCGGTATTAATTGCCATGATTGAATGTCATATGAAAATTTTGTTAAATCGACATGTTAAAGATGCCCAATACAGAATGCAAGGTCACTCTACCTGAAAAATATAATAGCACAAAGATCGTGTCACAAGACAACCACTCACTAAAACACGTCTCAAACTTTAAGATCTCAATGCAAACTGTAAGGTCACTCTACCAGTACTGTTCAGTATAAAGATCTTGTCACAAATAATCACTCGACAATTATAATTATTATCCAAACTGTGTTTAGGCTAAGCAAGCATAAACTGTTACTAATAGTAAAGTCTTGCTCAAATTGTAGATACTAGTAATATCAGGTAATATCTATATGCCTCACTCACTCAGTCACTCTCACAATGTTCAACACTTTATCTCCTCGCCATAACGGCAAAACTAATTACTCACACTAAAAATTAAATCAGATCTCAATAAAAAAGTACAACATCTTAATACTACACTGTATTTTCAACTTAAAAATACTAACTTTATTAATTATAAGATGCATATTCAGTCTCTGAAAATAGTTATTGTCACACTGTAATCTAATACCTGTATCACATGTCAAGCTAGCTTATATATTTTAACTAATTCACTTGTCCTTGGTTTAAAATGACTTTCGACCTATTTTATTCCACTAAAACAGTAACCCACTTTTGTGAATGTAAAGTCACATATTTGATTATAACTAAACTATTAGAAAAGGACTGTACATGCTTGCAGGTTCATGGTGCCCCCTTTATGTTCTGGGGTGTTAAAAAGCTACTCCATCCCAGGTGGGGAGACCGAATTCGCCCTCGTTTCAATATTTCATACAAACTTCAACATACAAATCAGTAGAGCCAAATAAATCAGTAAGAGTCTAAAAGTCGCGCCCGTTATGAGTATAAACATTGAAATAGCTAATTTGAATATGACGAGACTCGGTCTACACCCTTAATGAATTCGTATACGATGGAACTCCTATTATACAAATCAGTTAAGAACTATAAACTTCTCTGCATCGTTTTTTCTTGTCATTGTTTTTCGGCTCATTTTTTCTCCTTTTCAGTCCAGCTGTGGGCTTTTTACCACCAATTAGTATCTACAAATATAACAGATGAAAATGCGTTTTTACATGATACGATAACGTACAAGATTATTCAATTGTCCATGCAGTTGCATATATCTCCCCACTTATTCCTAATTAGAGTTTAATTACAGTACACCCCAGGATTGTTTTACATAAACCTCCGACGTTGCTCTTTCTTTTGCCATCAGAGCATCAAGTGCTTCATCAATTTTATCTCGATTTGCAACCTCTGAAGGCGCTTGATTCCAATAGGCGAGTCCATGGTGCTTTGCCTGGATTGCAATATCTTGCAGGTACCACGATTCCTGTTGGTACGAACCAGTTTCCAGACCGTTTAGAAACGTTTCCCACCACTCTAAATCTGCAGAATCGAGTTTTAGGCCAAATTTTTCCAAAATATCCGGCCGAAGTCTATTTAGTGCAATCTTGTCGGTACCAAGAGGCACATAATCTGGGTTCCCTTTCGGCAGACTTTTCACCAGGCGTAAGCCAGTAGGTGGAATATCTTTCCCATTATCGTCCTTCTCAGGTTCTGGCAACCAGTTCCTAGTTGTCGACCACTTTTTGTAGAAAAGGCCAGCTTTTCCATCAACTAACACAATTTTGAACTGGTGCTGGTTCACGTGCCCCGACATCTTATCCTCGATGTGGCCATCCATCCACTTTTTCACGTCAAACATACAGTTGAGAACTATGTTTGATGGTGAGGGTGTGTACGCTTTTGTGAGTTCAGCAGTCAATTCCGTCAAGGTTTTGGCGTCATTCTTGTACAAATGGCGGGAGAAGCACGAGAACATCTGGTCTATGTCTTCGTGCGTGTGTCCCACCATAAGAAACGACAATTTTACCTATTCACAGAAAAAATATTATTAAGTAATGCCTTTATAAAATTTCGGATATTTGATAGGAAACGTCAGCGCGTTGATTTGGAGGTTGATGTGGAATCATTTAAGACATTTGATCCCTTGACATGAATAATCCTATAATAATGAGATTGTAGCGATCGTATTAGGTAAAATTGACATATTGAAATATCTAATTCTGCATCGTTTTCGATATTTTTTGCCCCACTAACGCCCCCTTAAACGTCCTAACTTGTGGGTGGCCCATGGGGATCAGATGAAAACGGCGGGGCTTTCATGTGTCGAATCTAAAGGTTATGCATTATATTTGACACATGAAACGACGTCTAGAAGATGTCTTCTCCAATTTAACTCCCATTTTCCCTAACAAGTAGACCTATACAGTAGCAGACCGGTTTACTACTCGGTATTGCACACGGTTTTTGAACCTCCATTCACGCGTCCGTGTTTTCAACTTTTATGGAATTCTGGGCAGGACAAAAAAGTTTACAACGCGTTTCTGGGTAATTCACATGTACATATAGTGTGCCAAAAGCAAGGGTAGCTAGTATAGGATTATTAGAAATGACTTAAAGAATAACCGGCTTTATTTAGAACGTCATCATGTGATATTAAATTACAATTGTCGTATTTATTATTCTATAAGTGAGATTATCAGAAATTGCGCTTATGTACCTTTTTAAATATCTTCATTTCGACCAGAATGCTTAGGAATGCAAGGACGTATTTGTTCTTACATTCTCTATAGCAATTATCCATTTGGACGTACAGAATTGGCGGAAGTCTGGTTAACTAAAACATATTGGATATAGCGATATAGCATGAATTTAATAGTACTTATCTTTGTACACAAATTAGATAGAGGCATTGAGATTAATTATAAAGGATGCTTTACCAACCTTCTGCTGAAAAAACAGCAATACTCTCAAAAGAATATTGATTGTCAGGTTAGAGTCATGCGGCCACTGACAAGAATCAATAAACGTAAAGGCCTCAGACCGTGCATTTGCCAAAACACCAGTGACATGAGTCTTCAACTTGTACGCTGTACTGTCAACCTGTTGAAGAGAAAGAAATCACACTGTCGATGAAACCTCTCAAAGCACATTAGGCAGTTTTTACGCAAAAAGAATACAGCCTTGGCACGACTACAAGCAACTGGACTGTATGGTGCTAGGCTGCTATGTCATCAGATTCATATAAAGTCGCAGTTTATTGTCCCATTCATTGAGTTTAGTACCGTCAACGTGTAATTTACTATGTAATATTGATTACCTTTGTTGTAACATTGAAATGCGGCAAGTTGTGCTTGGATTGATCCATACCATCTATCATTATCGATAAATAGGTCTTCGGGTAGCATTTCCCTTTCAAACCATGCTCGTAGTATTTTTCTCGTTCCGCCCTTAAATTAAAAAAGTATTTATAGTCTAATCAATAACATCCAACACCATACTAGATATTATCTGATCAGGTATAGGATTATATATAATGCCCAGAACTGCTTGTTCCACGTGGGACTAGATACACACTGATGAAACAGCGTGCTTCGGAACTTTTTTGATAGTCCTATTTTACAGTACTTACATCTGTTGGGTAATGTGCACCCTTCTCATGAGACCGTAACGAGCTCTGTCTTCAAAGGAAATCCTGGAGTTCTGTAACTTCTCTTTTAGGTGTACACAAATAGTACATTTGGTAAAACGACTTTGCTAAATAACCAAAAGATATAAGCCGAATATAATTCAATATTTCTTGCAGTTTGTTCACATCATGCATAATCCAGGTCACTTTTGTCCAAGTTAAAAACACTAATTGTAATAAGCCCTATTAATTTGTTCATTTGAAAAGATAAGTTAAAATATTTACGACTGGTTTGTATACTTAGGCAATTACAGAGGCTGCATGGCCTTTGGCTCGCCATTAAAAAATCTAATTACCGATAAAAATCGTATCGCTACATAGGGGATTCACAGTTTAAATAAAAACAGCATAATCCCAAAAATCAAAGCTGCATTCAAAACTAACACTATAGGGCTGTAAGCGCGGGTCATTGCATGTGATTCCCCATAGTAGCGATATGCCAGTACTGCAGTTTACCTTCCGTATACGACGTTTAGTATTTTTGATATAACAACAGGAATTGCTATATAGGCTAAGTTCTCACATTATTAGGTCGATTACTGCATAGTATTAGGGCAATAATTAGCCACATTTAACTGAACTCATGGAAATGTCAGAGACTGGCCAAATTTAAGCAACATGCTTATATATAAGCTTTGGTATATGCCTTTTGATCGCGTGTCACCAACAGGGTGAGGGTCAAGTTGAAAATCCGCCTTAGCCTATACATAGCTTTGGTTAAAGATTTAATCAAGGTATATAGTAATAGTAAGGTCATGGTCTGGATCGATCCTTATTATGTGTTCATTTGTTAGCCTTACCTTGGGTATATAAACATTTGGGTAATTATTTTTCCACATGCCGTAAATGAACTGTGTTCGTGAGAGAGTTTTTGTTCCACTCATTTGGTCTTTGTAAATGTTATATACGGCAAGCTTGGTCAGGCAAGATGGCAAGCATTTGACGTCACTGTTGGGCATGCTATCAGCGTACCTAGAGAATTTGCGAAACCACAATTTTGCCATATCGTATGCTACAGATCGTCTTGGCCTAGTTATCCCCAGGTTGTTGTTTTCCTTTTCACGTTGCAATAATTTATTACGGCGCTCATAGAAACTATATAAAATATAACGATAATTACATTGTATGAAATTTCATTATCTTGTGGGAACACAATAACAGTTAAGTTTGATATTGATAAAGTGGTATTAATTATAATTAGTAATCGCAATCGGTTTCCATTCAGTCATTATTCGCAGTACTAAGGGTATAGTACCAAGCGAATGTTCAGTAAACTTAAGAAAACAGGATATTCACCAGGTCGTTGAGATCCCACACACTGTGCACCATGCCACCGCACAAATCAGACATCCATTAAAGCGGAATCTCTTTTCGCTCGGGCCTTTTCCACCAGGTCTGATTGTGCGACCTACTTCAGACTCCTGAATTATCGCATTTATGTAGATGCTTCTTTCGGAAGCAGGTTTCATCCAAAAACGTTTTCGGTGTTCAACGACGCAACTCAGAGGAATGCTTGTGATGCAGTTATCGTTGCAGCATTTCGATTTTAGATCTTGTATTATCGATGGGATACCAGTCTTTGTTTCGGCCTTTTTGGGGATTTTCTTCTCTATGAATATAATAGGTACCAATCACATTAATGTATAGTGAATGTAGTGAAGCTTGATGCTAAAATGAATAACCATGCAAACTTAATAAATCCAGATAGTAAACTTACTGCTAGTAGTAGCGCTTGATACAGTTGTTTCACTGTTGTTTACCTCCTTCTAAAATATCAGGCGAATAAAAATAAACGTTAACAGCATAGGCGTGCCTTACAAGAACATGCTTATAATGAGTGCAGGACTTTAATGGCGCAAGAAGTTAATCTTGTTGTACCTGCATGATTTAATTTTTTGGCTATTATGCAATTGGTGCGCGTTTGTCGACCGAAAATACTTCATGTTATTTGTTATATAAACATTGTACTACTAAGGGGAACGGCCACTAAAACTAATGCACGCAAAATGTTGCATGGAGTTTGGGTCAAGGAAATTATTATAGATTTCCTGACGCGAACAAACTAAGTTTAGAAATTTTGAAAATTTATAAGGTCACATACAGTGGTGTCTTTCCAAAACTGTTGTGCGATCGCCGTGAGTGTTTCTGAAAAGTCGTACGGGTCCGTACATTCCATTGAATCATCCAAGCCACAACAGGACTGATTTAGCTAGACCAATACAAAAACTCAATTTAATTCGATTAAATTCTGATTGAGGAAAAACGACCTGTAAAATTAATTGACGGCTCTATCATTTTTTAGATACTTACTTCTGTTGTTTCCATTTCTAATTGTTCAACATCTTTTTCAGCGTTTGATAAACAACTGCATTTCGCTAAACATTTGCATCTCCATCCATCAACACACAATTCTTCACGGTTTTTAGACTATACGAATAGATGAGAACATTCTAGATGTTGTACAATCGCGTATTTGCGAGTAGCATTCGGCAACGTTTCGCGCATATATTTGGGTGAAATTCTAGTATAACACTATTGTTATAACGTTTTCAACATTGCAAACCGGTATACAAATCAAGATGACACGTCGAGATAGTTTCACATAAAGAAGGCCAAATGAAATAGGTCTCGAAAATCAGATAATTTCTATTGTAATAATTACGTCAATGCCAAATGCCTGTTCGTCTTCGCCTGTCCGATAACACATCCAGAAATAGCGAGAGTAACGCAAGTATACATGGATATCAGATGAACAAATAGCATGTCGAAAGGCGAAGGTTCAAAAACGAATGCTCCTGGGTAAATTGCGCATCCTGGATTAGATTAAGGTCGAAATATCACAACTGACACATTGCGCTCCAAGTTATTTCGTGATCATTTTCAAAGTTTTCTTTGTTCTATAACAGATACCTCGGGCATAATACTGCAACTAATACGCGAGAATTATGCAAATTTGTCAAATCAAAATATACGTGCAAACATAACTTAGCTATAGCTACAGTAAGCTATAGTTTTAACAATTTGGTGACCGTGCATACTAGTAAAAACAGACGAATGTGAAGCAGGAGTATCTGTGTAACAAGCGACACAGATTTTTATAAATTATTCATGAAACGCATAGAAATAATCGTTCAATACCAATGATCTCCATACATTTGAAAAGTATATATTATTATATATCAGATACCGACCACATCCATAGCTTTAGTTTTCGATTTCCTTTATGGGGGTTAGCAAGAAGTGCATGTTGATGCAGAACTCAGTAGCACATTATATTTGGTATCGGTTCATAATTCATATATTATTACTTACTATTGAATCCTTGTCTTTTCCTTTATGCTTGCTGCTACTTTCATCGAAGGGAATGTCGTTATGTTTTTCGTTAAGCTACGAAAGGCAAATAGAAGAAAATACAGTTTGATATCTAATTCAGAACATGATAGTAGTGATGATATATGTTAGCAGTTTATATATTATACTGTCAGCTTATGTACATACAGTAACTTACCATGGATTCACGTTCATCGTCCCATGAATTTAAATCGACATTAACCACGAGAACGTATGCAAGAAGCAAATAGATAATAAATGAACTCAAAATGAATCGTTTAGTCCTCATGTCTTGTTGCGAAATTTGTAAGACGTCTTTACCTCACACGCCGAAGCTTTTGAATTTTCCCTCCAAAATCGCGTCTTATATTGGCGGAGCTTCTATTGAAATTCGCATTACCGCCAAAATCTAACTATATTAATTACTACCAATAATTAACTATCTATTGATTTTTATGTCAAGTATATTATTCAATTTTGCACCAGGCATAACGTCTGCTTTGCATAGCAGCTTTTCCGAGTATTATCTTAATCTTAATGCATTTTTCATTCCATGGTCATTGTTTACTTCTTCCTTTTTCCACTCAGGAAATAAACTAAAACTTAACACATTATAATTGTTGTGAGAATGATGTCTATATTCTATAATCAGCCACTAAATTACGAAGTACCTCGTTGGCAGTTGTCTTTCTCTTAAAAACCATAATTGTCAAATATACTGCTATATTGGCTGCCTTAACCATGGACATGGTTTGGACTATTGGGAAAACACCGGAGGCAGGGTTTTGTTTGTTATATAACGGTGAAACTGAAAACTGTAGTCATGGAACAATTGTCGATATCAGCGTACCATCCGACGAAGAACACGAAGATGAATACGTTAAGGTATATGCAAAAAATTATCTTGATAATGGCAGTTATAATATAAGCACCATAGTACTTATACCCGACTTTAAACCAAAAATTCTCACAAACAGTACCAAACAATTCTTTAGGTTAATCTATCTGAGTCCGAGAGTCACACATTGTTGGACTTGAAGTCTTTCGATTATTCTACAGAATTTTCGAAAGTGTTTCAAGGCAACGACTACTCGGCGATGGATTTTGTTAGCTGCTGGCGGAAAAACTGTGAAATTGCCCCAGGACGAGCAACTGGTGAAACTAATGAAAGTCCTGACCCATCAAAGCAAACCTTCGCTGGTGCTATAGAAGAAAGTTTGCACGAGGAGAACGATGCATGGGAGAGTCTAACCAGCAGTCCGAAGCCCAAAAAAAGAAGGCGAGGTGCATCAAACGTCTCTGGTCGCCAGAGGGCTATCATGGCCTGGGAGCGCAATGTTAGAGCCGGGCTCGATAGCTGCCAAGTGAAATTTGGTGATGTTAGCTGGCCACCAAGTTTTGCCATGTGGGTGAAAGAAATGAGACAGCGACTGATTACCGAAACAGGCAAGAAAGAAGACTGGGATGATGATGATGTTGCGATGCTTCGAAAATATTATTATCTGAAACATAATATACCTGTAAGTAACGTGTAATTCAAAAAATATCCGTTATATGTATAGTCGTAAAATAGATTTTTAAACGTTGTCTAGTTTGAGAGCTAGCCATTTATATCGTAATTTATTGTATTTAATCTTAATACATAGGTTCGAAACACGTCAGCAATTGCAATACAGGTGAAAGTCGCATCAATGTCGCCGAGGTGTTACGAGATGGTGACTGGGATCATCGCTATGTACGAAGCGGGGGAAATGGAAAGAACCCTAAAAGAGGGCGCTGCGTTGACCGTTCACTCCTCGTACTTCACATTTTTGTACAACATTGATGTGCGAAAAGAGGAGGAAGCGGTCTTTGCACTTCTACAAAGGATAGCGAGAGATAAGAAAAGACCAGTAAAAGAAAAGGCCGGAACCCTTAGAAAGGTATAAAATATTGTATACCTATAATGTTGTGGGGAAAGCTTTTCCTTATTCTATATAGGAGCTAGTAATATATATGGATGTATGCAAAAAATTGATTATAAATCAACGACGTCTTGCTAAGAAACTTGTTAAAAATTTGCGAAACCTAGAATAATGCGCATGAAAATTGTATAGGAATTAGGAAAAATTCCCGTATATGTCTCTTGCTATGCTGCAATGCAATTGGGTTGAAAGTGGAGGTAAATCCTCCAAATTATCCTCTGAATCGCATGAAAACAACAAGTTATACTGGGTAAATAGGAGAGGTAAAAATATAAAAAAGAAACACACGATAGCTGTTGTAATACCGTACTAGATTAGAATATGTAGTTGATCCTGACAACAGCTGTAAACTGTTGCGGCCATACTGATTAGGAGATGGTCAAATTATACAAAAACATCGTGATTGGTTTTACCGTCTCATATTCGTATAGAATTTATTATACAAAACCATATGTTGATTTAACACAATACGCAGTTGAATTTATCCCCTCAACTTGCTCGTTTGCCATTTTAGGTTTCTACCCAGCCACAGGATCCGAAAATTAGCACAGCGTTGCAGGATGAAATAAAGAAATTAAAAGTGACCTTAAGCCAAGTGAAAACAGTATGTAGCTACATGGATAGCGTATTTTAATAAGCCACTTCTCGCAAGCTACTGTAGTTAATTCTACAAATTAGTCAGTTAAATCCCGATCTTCATGCTCTGAATAATGTATTCGCCATTGAATTTACAGGAAAACAGATGCCTTAAGGAAGAAAAGAAAGTCGAGGAAAGAAGAGTTTTAGCCCTAGAAACAGTACGAAAAAAAATTCGCTATAAAGAATATTACTACCTGTATCATTTATGACGTAATATAATATTATATAGTATAAGCCTAATACTAATACTAGTAAGAGTAAGTAAAACTGTGTTAAATTTATCGATCAGGAACTGAACCAAAAGAAAAGTGAGTTAAAAAATGCGAAGAGTGAAATAGAAACAATAACTAAGGTATGTGCAAGCTGTCTTAAGTCATTTTCGTATCGTACCGTTCCACGATTTCTTTTGCTCTGGTGCTCATAAAACAACGAAATAACGTACGTTTCGCTGCGATAGTTGAAGTGCCCTTCGAGCAATCTAATAGCTAATAAATCGTAAGTTGTATAGACGCTGCGTGCATGCATATTCCTGCTCTCCGAAATTACTTGTAGGCTTAATTTCGAGCATACCAGATTATATGCTAGCAACGGACGTGAATCAGTCGTCAGTATTCTAATGCCAATGGCCCAACACACAGATAATTGGATGATATTAAAAAAATATGACACTTTTTAAGCCTTTTGTAATTTCGGATGTAAGAAAAACCGAATTCAAAAGGCGCGAATAACTGTACATCAGGAATCTACACTTGTTCTTAAGCTACTTCTATCTTACTTGTTATTGAGCTACTTTGAGATAGCATATAGGCATAAGAACCATATAACCAACCCTCGGAACATAGATTTGTAATGATCTGCTTCGCGATTCGCTCTTGGAACGCCTCACAACTACAAACGTAACATACGGGGTGTATGACCATTTTTTGACAATTTTTTTTAAAAACAGAAAACTGGTTGCGTGTTTGTATTAATATTAATTTTTATAATTACACTCACCCCCGTGTCTTTCCAACATCTCGGCGTATTGTACTGTAGTCAATAAAAGCACGCACCTGTTGTCGACCGTTGTTGATTCATTATACATGCAGATAATGTACACTGATTGACTTGTTTAAATTTGAATATTTATCACAGAAATATGAAAAGCTTGACGAAGACTTTGACTTTGTGGGAAATAATTTAAGAAAGGCATCTGAGGTGACTGGCTACTTTATAACTATGTAATTATAAAATATACTAAACGTTCTCGGTCAAATGCATGGTCTATCATCAGTAAAACATCACTTTAGAACTTGTTTTCGCTACAAATTACTTCATATGATAATGTAATAACATGTAGTATGTTTGTCGGAGTGAAATTGTAACTCAAAACATGCAAAGCAACATGGGCTTGTGTTTTATGTTTGTTATAGCATTCTCTATAACTATAGTATTAAAAATCTTCATTCCTACGAGGGTACGATTTGGGTAGGCAATATATAATTCTCAATGATGAATAGGCTATGTAGAGAATATATCCATTTTCATTTAACTTAATTCAAATTAGTTCGGGTTTCTAATTAATATATATGTTTCTATCCTTTGACACAGGAACTTAGTAGAGTTAGAGAAACCTGCGCTAATCTGCAAGAGGTAAAAGAACAATGTACACATACCTAGTCACTATGGTACGCCATAACATACGATTTAAAGTCGTACGTTTTTGTAACAGGAGAACAAGAAATTGCGTGAAAACGTGAAAACTCTACCTGATAATGGCAAAGATCAACAGTTGGACTTGGTAATTACTCTCTTTGTACTTAATTAATGTAATCAATTATTATAACATGCGTTTTTAAACCAAGGCCGTTGAAGGGCTGAGAAGCGTAATCAATAGCTAACAATTTGAATTTGTGCTGCAATTGTGTGTGCACACGACGCCCTGGCGATTGAAATGCTTCACGCCAGGTGAAACTTCGGGAATTCTCGACTATTTCTACGGCGTATTTGACATTTTCATATTTCATAAAAGATTATATTAGCGGCTATATACCGCGTCAGCCAAGTTATTCATGACACAATTTTGCGCTGTTGTATAAACTATCCCGCATGATTTATTCCTTAATAATATACGTGTGCATCCTAATTGTATTTACGTGTTATATTCTTATCATGCGTAGGAGAATCAAATTCGACGGATTCGTTCCAGTCATGCAAAAAGAGCCAAGGAGTTACAAAACTCACAGGTATAGCACTATTAGACTTTTTGTGGTCCTAAATTGGATACTTTAAAGTATACATTGATGACAAATATAGTTAAACAATTAATACGCTGATTACATTAAATTCCAGTTAACTGAAGAAAAGGCCGGCGCTGCTTCCCCTGCAGTGGACGACAAAACTAGAGAAAAGGTAACAATGTTTGTAATGTGCAGATAAATTATTCCATAATTATTCATTTGTGTTGAAACATAAATTTTTCATAATTTATCAATGATATTCTAGAAAACTAGAGAAAAAGCTGTTGCCAGTACTCTCGGAGTACACAGCAGGCTTGGAGAAAAGGTATACACATATAATCGTGACTACCTATTTTATTAACTGCTTCGGGAAAATTTGTCGACAATTACCTTAATATCATTATTATTCGGTTATATTCTGAAAAAATCGTTTAAATCTTTTCAGATACTGGTGGAGAAAGCTAGTGACGGTAAAAAAGCAAGTGGTATAGAGAAAGCCAGTGATCGGAAACGGAAAGCTGGTACTGGTGATGCAAACGATACCGAAACAACGAACAAGGTACCTGATTTTAGTACTGTCATATTTCAACAACCCCGATTCTTTCTAATATGTAACTTTCTTTTTAATTTTAGCCAGAGATTCGGCCTGGTCAGTGGGTAGCTGTCGATTATGACTTAAAAAACCTCTTTTATATCGGCAAGGTCTTAGAAGTGGACAACGAAGCGCAAACCGCGAGGGCAATGTTCCTTGACAAATGGATAGGGAACAAATACCAAGAAAAGAGGGACAAAAAAAAGCGATTGACACTTTCTCATTCCCCCAAGTAATTTCAACGATCGTCGAAATGCAATATGACCGTGCAAACACGTACATATTGTTAAACCAGGAAGAGCTTCAACTTATTTTTCGGCAGTTGAAAAGTCGACAATAATTTATAAATAGCCTAACTATTTATACTATTGGTCAAATAATTACTTATTGCTATATTTTATATTCTCTATAACAATTGTTATCGCTATATACCTTATATACTTTTTATTACTTTATATCCTACTTCTTGTCTTGAAATAAAGACATCGCATCCATGCAGCGGCGCAAACTTTAATTTGGCGACTTAATTAATTCTAATCGGCTTTCCTGACTTGGAGGATAGTTCCCGAACAATAGACATATGGCGAACCCATACTGTGCTCCGTTTTTGAATAACATCTTAAAATACTCATTAATAATTCATAAACCTTGTGGCAAATCATGTCAGCGATAATATGTCACGTGGAGTGACTTTA
>JAOTOK010115728.1:0-13868 GCA_025770025.1 Virgularia gustaviana | reverse complement strand
CAATGTTTACATGTGTGGTCCACATTTGTTATGAGCAGAAGGGATGCGCAGAAGCGACTGTAACCTACCTTTAACATTTCTACTAGGTAATGCTGCTGGAAACAGGTGTTAAATTTTTAAACAGTTAAAATAACAAGAATTACCTTGGCTGGTGGTTGGTATATGACCAGCAAACAGCTCCACAGCATCAGCAAAAAACTCAGCCGGTGTCTTTTTTGGCTATTACAAAAAATGTTTAAACCAAAAGTCATTCAAATAACAACATAATATAAGATGTCATTTGCATGTGTAAATACTGTTCAGTTCAAAATGTTAAAAAACTGACATATAGCTAAACATCTTTATACAATAACAGTTTTCCGCGCTGTTTGTGGAGTAACAACTTTTTGACTTCACATGAGTTATTTATTAACATTATATTATATCGAATGCATATTTATTTACCTATTAAATAACATAAATCGCGAATTTCAAAACACACAAAATAGATTGCTTAAATTGTCGCATACGATTGTCATTTTGGCGTATGTAATCAAATGTTATAGACGTATAGCTCATATTTTACATACGCGGAAAAGTACTGGTCGCTATAACGCGATATGATTATGATACTCTACATACACCAGCCTCGTACCCAGGCGCTTTTCGGGTTTGCGTGGAATTGCGCGTGGGTACGCGTATTCACTTTATTAAGCCCCCGGGGGTTTATTCTTTTCAGATCCTTTGGAGGGGGGCTTAATAGAGAGGGGGGCTTAATTTAGAGGGGTGGCTTACTTAATTATCCATGAAAATCTATGATAATTCCACAAAATCTTCCACAAAATGTAAGGTTTTACGTTCATATGTAAAACAACATCAACACAACACCACCGTATCAATCAATACATAAGGAACTCCAAGGCCGAGTGCTTCCGCACATGAAATTGGACATTGTTGAGCCGAAAATTAAACACAAATTACTAAAATAAAAAATCGTATAAAAAGCCGTGATTGGAGTATACGAGGGAGGGGGGCTTAATTGAGAGGGGGGCTTAATAGAGTGAATACGGTAATCGTGTCGTGTGAACCGCCCTTTACAATAACACATTATGTACCGTATCAATTGCCGCCTTTTTGGTTGAGGCACTCTGCTGTTTATTGAATGGTTATAACTAAAACCACGATTTTTAATATTCTCTGGTATTTTGTATATTAGTCATGGTACTTACTACTGTGGTCATATTATATCACCGTACCTTGCAGCAGACATATTCCACCCCTGTGAAGAGATCAGTTCCACATGCTATCAAGATGCCATAGTTCTGCAGCTTTTTCTCCTTCGCGGTACAAATGGCTGCAGCACGCTCGTGCCAATAGTCATGACCCTTGCACGTGTACGCCTCATGCACATAGCCGAAGTTGCACTGAGCATCTGGTGGGTACGTTAGTGCATCTGCTTCAAACTGACCAACTGGTAAGAAACACAAACAAAAGTTAATTACTCCAGGCAGCCGACATATTTTTTAAACATCTCCAGGAGTAATTCTTGTTTATGATTCTGTCACAAAACGTGATAAACCCGATCTTTACTTACCAAGACAACGATATGGGACCACAGTCAATGTCACCTGACAATCTTCAGAATCACAGAGAGTGACATTACCGTTATCTTCAACGATGTTGGTCACATCAATATTGGGAAACGTTGTTTTGCAAAAACTGTAATTGCAAATAACTATATATTAGTTAACCATACAAACAAGTTGAGTAGGTTTATGCAAGTGTGGTACACCTTCGTTAAACTTAGGTGAGCAGGGATCTGGATCGGGTTTAGTTATGCTGCGCAGAAAAGGAAACAAGCCTTACTTTAAAATGTCTTCTGCATCTTCCGGACAGAATTCTTCTTTGTGTTTAATCCAGCGACCAGTGGTAGCATTCAAGTGCTGCGGAACTTCTCCACATTTAACAGCAACCATTGGTTCAAAATTTAAATTTTGTACGTCTTCAACCTTTGATGCAGATGCCTAAAAGATTAAAGTTATAATTACACTTTACCACTGAATGATTGTTTATCAGCATACAATTCAGGAAAAAATAAAAAGGACTACCATATATTACTAAGAGTAAGAACAATTACAAACAATTTGTAGATGTACTGAAGGGCTGGTCAGGGGCGCTGGAAGCAATCTATGGCAGGGGGCAGCACATTGGAAAGGGCACTTTATAATACGGCAGAAAGGGCACTTTACAAAGGGCTAGCCTGTCCCCGCTTCCCCCATTAAGAAAGGGCAGGAGGGGCAAGTGCCCCCTGTGGCTCCAGCGCCCCTGAGGCTGGTGCTCGGTTCCCAAATGAATCCATATGCGCATGAGGCACAATGACTCTCCCTTAATGTCAGTGAGCAACTGCCAACAGTTTGTATAATCTTACTCTCATGACTTGAGAAAACTATGAAAAATTGGTCAAGAAAATGAAAACATTATGAAGTACAATTTACACCATGCATTGCATTCTTCGCTAGAAATTCCAATTGCCTTGATTAAGTATCTGGTAAGGTAAAAAGTACTGCTTAAATATTATCATGGCGACAGTATTTTCAAAAAAATTTCACATACGTGGTTCATATTTACATGCAACATGCATTTCTTAACAAAAACTCATTTCATTGTCTTTTTGGCTGTAAAAGATGCTGAAACCAACTTTATTTAAGACAATGCTAATGGCATTTCTCTTGTATTCACCTACTGCAATGATGTTTATTGTAAAGAACTTAAGAACTTGAGATCCAGATTATATATATGTACCAAAGAGACCACAGAAAAGAGAGTTTGTTCTTCATGAAATAATTAGCCTGAATGACCGGCTCTCTGTGGGTTTACTAGGATGCGCAGAGAGCCGGCCACGCAGGCTATGAAATAATCACATTTATTTTAATCTAAAACGTGAGCTAGCGTTTTTATATTCTTTTGACTGTAATGCACAGGAAGGAGGCTTTGTACTCGAAGTCAGTAAGGTATGATTTCATTTGAGCATGTACATGCCAAAAAAAATTGCTAAAAAAACTATTAAATTCAAGTCAATAATGTGAAAGCAATCGAATTGGTTTCACTTGTTTCTTAAACAGGCTGAATTCAACTAACTTATCGTTCAGGTTTGTTCACAGAAATGCTACCAAAGGAAATAATACCTTGGTGGAGGTCCTTTGCAATTGCAACTATCAGGATATAAAGAAGGAGGTTCTCGCTACAGGGTACATTTTAAAGCGTGTCTATACCGCGAAATCAAATGCATGTATTTGTGATGTTTAGCACATTTTAAAACGAAATGCAAAATATTTCGAACGGAGAACTTCATCTTCATGTCTTTTTTGATGGTAACATTGCTGGAACTGACGTCATTTAAGGCTGTTTTACATTTTAACACAAAAGAAATCTCATTTGCATTGCCTTAAATGACGTCAAGGCCGTAAAATTTGCCAAACAAAAGACCATGAAGCCGGCGTTTTTTCTGCGAAATATTTTGCATGTGGTTTTAAAATGTGCTAAACATCAGAAATAGACACAATTTATGGCTGCATAAATGAGACTTAATGAGTGTTCTAATCATTTATTAAACATGATTTAACACAAGTTACTTCCTGTCCGGGTTTGTTTCCGTTTTCGGAGATGCGAGGTTTTTAAATTACGAAAAATATCAAAATGTTTTAAAATTTTTTGCTTGCTATATCTAGGCGCATCTACTTTTGAGTTTTGCACGCTACCTCCACGTATGACAGACACATTAAACTGATGGCTGTTTAACCTACAAATGTTCTACTTTTATGGTGTCTCGCTATAGTTTCAGGTAAGTTGTTGACTAGATTTCATAGGCAGTATTGTATTCAGAACCTTAAGATAATTTCACAGCTGATTGTAAAGTAACATTTACTCCAATTTTTTAATGTACTAAAACATGTTTTCTGGGAACAAAATTTTTTTGGATCTAGAGAACTTTATAAAAATTTTCTGAAATATTTAAAACAACACAAAGAAAATGTTAAAAAAATAAAAAATAGGGATCACCCTAAAAATTTGGGAAATACGCGATTAAAGTCTTATTCGCGACCATTTTAAAATGTAATAGAGCAACATTGAACCCCAGTTTGCTATTCCTAAGACGCTTGATAATAAATTAAGGTGGCTCCTTATAGTTTCAAGAAATTGTTGGCTGTAGATTTCTTAGGTAGTATTCCAAAAGAGAATATAACTGGTGGTTAATAGCCTGAAACTAAAACCTTTCGTGCTCACACCTATAGCGGTGGTTAAAATATACACTTAACTTAATGTCAAACATCTCAGGAATAACAAACTGTTGTTTAAATATACTCACCAATCATTGTTATGGTATAAACCCCATTGGGCCACAGTTTGTTATTCCTGACGTGGCCTCAAGAAGATGTCGAAACATGTTTGCAATTAATAAAAAAATTATCATTTTCTTTCAATCTGTTAATTACTTTCTTGCTACTAAGAAGTTATTCCTAAGATGCTTGACAATAAGTTAAAATAAATGTAATTTTAGCTGTGAAATTATCCTTCTGAATAAAACCTACAGTCAACACCTTTCCTGAAATTATAGGGAGTCACAGTTAAATGTTATTTTAAAGTGCATATATAATTGAATATGTATATTTAAGATATTAATGAAACTCGCTCCAATTTGTAAAAGCATGAAAATTTCAAATTTGACTTTAATGAGCTTCATAGATGTATAAAGACTTTCATTCGCCCTGACAATTTCCTAATGTCATCTGTCAGGGGAGAATGGACATGCTATGGAATTAGTTAAGATTTCAATATGACATAGTTCTCCGAGCTCTCCTAGATTCCAATTGCCATGATGCCAGTTTTATGTGTTATATAGCACCACATCTTGCCATCTCACTGAAGTACAACCTACTTTGAATTGACCTTCATATCGCACAGATCTATTGTAGTACGACTAGTACTTTGCAATTACATCTGGCTAACAGAGCATATATGACTGCCATCTAACCAGGGATGTAGCCAGAATGATATTGGCAGAGGGTTCATATGTTCATGTTATACAAAACCTATTTCTTTTGAAGTCAGAAAAATTTTGTTTGTCTATACATATGTTCACCCCCTATTATCATTCTCGCTACATCCCTGGATATATAAGACCCCTTTTGCACAATTTGTGCTCTCTATGTTTATAACATCAACAATATATTGAGGTACTAAAAATTAAAGTAGATTGTATGGGAAAATAAGGTGTAAGGGGGCATCAGGCCAGTCACCTAAGTTTAGTTGAGTTATATAGTAAATGCACAATTGAAATGCTACAATCCTAGTCATTAAAAGCCAATATTTTTCTTTAATAATAAACACACTACGAGAAGTCAAAAAATGCAATATATTGGGTCTGATATGTTAAGTATTTTCAAAAGTGGAGATGTTCCAGTGACATGTGCCTGTGACATTGCCAGTAAAATATTTCAAAGGTCCCAATGGAATTCTTTTGCAACAGTCCCTGGAATTTACTACCCTGGGTGCCAGAGGTTTCCTCACAGGCAATATCTCCTCTGACGATCTCGCCTCTGATGGAGAACCTCTGACACCCAGGGTAGGGATTTACCCTAGCTGGCCTAGCATAGCTGAAACAACCATGCAATAGTTTGTATTTAGAATAGAATAGAAGATATGCTTATAGGCATCACTTTGTGGCTACCCACAACAGGTACAAGAAACAAGGGGTACGCAACAACTTGCTGGGGAATAAGTGTAGTCTGACTGTGACAAGGGGGCTAACAAGATGACAAACATTTAATACGACAAAAGTAATAAGCATGAACACTTTTGTGTGAGCCCAAATATGTATGTACTTGACTCATAAAAATTAAAAGCTGTTTCTCAGAGTATCGACTACTCAAAAGATTTGAAATGAAAATTATAAAGCACCACTTAAAAATAGTAATTGGCAATAGTTTTAATCGCTTTACTCTTTCTCATACGAATTTCACATCGACTCAGCAACATAAAACGACACAGTCATGAATGACATCGTGATCGTAGGTCACTTGTGAGAAGTGAAGGAGAACGAACTGGCGCGGAAGTGACAACGCAGTCTAACCATGGTCTAACTTGGAAATCTACGTGCTCTTTGCTTCTTTAAGTTTATAATGTATCCCACTATCTCGTTCTCCCGAAGCCTTGCAACAGAGAATAGGGAGTATCATATTCCCGTCAAACTGTTGAAAGTTGAACAACATTTATTAATAACTTGATCAAAACTTCGGAGATCCAATATTTAATAAATGTTACTTTACTCTCCAGTAAATAGTAAATACATTTATCAAAACAGGTTTCTTGTTGGGTTCACTAGTTTCTGCTTTGTTAATAATCACTTATAAAGGAGTGATGCCGCAACTAGTAAACAAATCTTTTTACACGAATATCAGCTTGTCTTGTAGTGAAAAATAATATCCAAATCATCAGTGCGGCCCAATCCGCGTACGTATTATTTTTGTGGCGAATTGAAACCGCGCTTTCCTTAGCTTACTTCGCTTTCTTCATTTCACCAAACAAATAATTAGACACAACTCCATCTAATCATGCGATTTTACCGATAAACAATTGCGTTTTAAAAGTGTTATTTGGCAACGCAACACGATCACTAAGCTAAAATAAGAAGCGGCACGCAAAGGAAATGAAACCCAACACTACACTGACTCGACACGACTTACATCCACTGTAATTTATATCGTCACTTCGAGAAACATAATCCTTTTCGATGTAAACATTCCAACTGAGAAACTACCCTGTCTTTATGTTGGGTCACTAGATTTTATATTATAAGAACTAGGAAATGGGCCAAAGCGAAAAACAAGTGAATAACCCTTCATCAAAAATGTATAAGACAGAGCGACGGGGAACAACACATACACAACACTTCACAAAACAGACTTGTCGAATGACTTTCGCTATTTGGCCAAGATACATACCATAAACAGACAGGCAGCGGCGATACAAAGGCTATAGAAAGCCATTCCTACTCGCCAGTGAATCTTGTAGAATAAATACCCTTATTTTATCCTGATTTTCGTACAACAGGAGAAAACGAATGCGAAGAAGGTATTAATATCAGCTAGAATTAATTTGCATGGGGAAGGTCCTGGTCACATGACCCAAGACTAATGAATATTTACTAGATAAATATATTAACCACGCCGAGCTTGACTGGTCATTGGTTGCTAGGACAATTACCTGTAATTGAAAGGGCAGTAGGAGTCCACTGGGAGCGCTAAAAGTTGATAAAACTTGATCTGCCCTTCTAGTCCTGCTGTTACCGACTAAAATTGCTCAAATTTGTGATAAAGGCATAAAACTTTAAAGCGGGGTTACAGGTTACAGTCCCTTCTGCGCATGTCTGAAAAACGTAAACAAGTGAGAACCCCACTTAATTTGGAGGCTTTCGCCAGTTGGAAATATCAAACTCACAGGGTTTAGAGCAGTTTATATTAACAGCAAAATCATTCAAATATCAGTCTCTGTTCTAAAAAGTGTTTATTTGATGAGTTACAAATCAAAATACTGATGAGTAGTCTACCTTTGTTTACGTTTTTGAGACATGCGCAGAAGAGACTGTAACCCCGCTTTAAAAGATTACTAAAGAACCCAGTTCAATGAAAGAACCGAAGAGTAGTAACAAGGCCTGGTACAGTGCCAAACCAGACTTTGCTCTGCAGCAGGACTCTCACAACCTGCTGTTGGGAAATCCTAAGTTTAACCGTAAATTCCTAAGACTGACAAAAAATTCCTTAATAAAACCGCGATTAACTCTGTTTAGGCCTGGGTCGACTACTTGGGTTTTGATGTTCATCTTAAAACATCTTTTGCAGCTTTTTCACGCGCATTGAACTAAAAAAGAACTGGAACGGTAGGCGCGATCCAAAGCGAGAAATGAAGCCAACTTTGGATGGCACGCCCAGCCTCCCGCAAGGGTAAAACCCTAGCGATCATAATTCAGGTCTTAGTCATGACCAAAAAAACAAGTTATTTACAACGGGCTGAAACACAAATATCGTTTATATTATTAACTTTCAACAAGGAACTGTTCATTAAAAACGTTCCTTTTACGGGAAAATGGTCCTATGCCATGGCCTATATGACGTGTAATTATCGTGGACTGCCATCCAAAGACCGCGTGACAGGTTTAAAACAATCATAAGGCAAAAGGGAACTATCCGTCTATGGTGCGTTCCGCGCTCACTGTGATTTTAATTTTTAAATTACAACCTTTCTTTCGAAGTTGCATTTGCCAAGAAGATGTTTCATAGATTTAATACAATGAAAAGAAATTCTGCAAAACAGTTATACAATACGGCTGACAAGCAAACACATTTTCCTCTGCTAACAATTTTCTCGTGAATAACCATGTTGAAACACCATGCAATGACTCACACGTGCGAATAGCAATGCACGTGACATATACACCGACTACATGTTTATACCTGCATGCCGGGTCACATCATGGTTATGCAAAAACAATGTAGCAAAATTGTGAACTTTAACATTGTCGTATCTAGATCACAAATTTCTTCTTTTGGGGTAAAAGATCCTCTTTTTAGAAGGATAGCTTTGATAACCGCAAGCAACAATGACCACCATTTACGGAATACTCAGTGATACCGCAACGTTTTGCAACTAAAAACTCTCTCTTGACTCTGCCACACTATTAGACATGATAGAAAAGTATAATCAGTTGTGCATGAAATTTTTTTTTAAAAAACCCTAAACGGTATAGGGGCATGTCAGGCATATAACTTCAGGTATGTAGCTATAAGGTTTCGTGCGCCGCCAAACGGTGCCCA
This sequence comes from Virgularia gustaviana, assembly GCA_025770025.1. Classification (NCBI taxonomy): domain Eukaryota; kingdom Metazoa; phylum Cnidaria; class Anthozoa; order Scleralcyonacea; family Virgulariidae; genus Virgularia; species Virgularia gustaviana. The sequence continues at coordinate 5,019 of JAOTOK010115728.1, read as the reverse complement.
ACGGCAAATACGATGCTTCTACGTCTAATAAACTAAGTATACAACTAATGCCAGCGGTGTTTTTAAAACCCTTTGGGGGTTCAACAGGGTCTTTATAGATTTTACTCTGGCTATCGCCAGACGATTTTACTCGTCAATGTGGACCCTCCTGGACCCTAAAGGGTTACGTGTGATGCACACCATAGCCGGTTTTCGCATGCAGTTTTGATTTGGAGGCATTCGACATCAAGTTGACTAAACAGTCAAAAACAGTTAACGAAATAATATTCGATATATATGTTCAACAAGATTCAACATACGTTCCCAACTCCATTTCTACCCCACGGAACCTAGTGAGTGTCGCACTTTAAGGACGTTTTGGCAATAAATGGAATGATTTTCACCCATAAATCACATCGTTTTTACCATACACACTAACACAAGAGTGTGACAGGGTCTTCATGAATTAGGAACTGCATGCCGGTGGACATCAATTTATTACCGCTAACTGGCTGTATCAAGTTTTGCAGTACTTCAACAAACATAACGGTCATGGAGGCATACACCTCGTGCAACTGTCCAATCTTATATCATAACAAAATAGATAACCAGTATATTATATGACCTAAAATAACCTTGGTGGAGTCAGGCCGATTTCTTTAGTGACATATTCTTGCGCTAGGGCTGCTTGTCGGATGGAGAAAGTGCGCGCCATTTCACTTTCACTTCTTACTAGATCGAGTGACGTGTCAAAGTTCTTAATAGCATCCTCAAAATCACCACTGCAAGAAAAATAGTTATTTGTTAGCTATAAACTCGACGATTAAATCCCCCCATATACTTTCGACTCCATGATTCCCCCGTTCAATGTTACGGCGCTTTACAAGCCAGAGCACTTTTGTGCTCCATGACACCGCAGCAATTAATATATATATATATATATATATATATAGTGAACACAAATAGCGCAATATGTTTTTTTTCATTTTCCAGCTTTTGTCCCTGCACGAAATCCAAAGCAAATTGATACTATTTTCATAAACGAAGGCACAATCACAAATATAATATTTGAAAAAATACGAGATTGGTGTACGATATCATATTCTTTGAAGACTGAAATAATTTTTGAACATAGCTTGCGTTATTAGGAGATAGCTGCTGCGCTGGAAAAAGGTTTACAGTTGATAAATTGGACAGGCTGACAGTATCTCGAAATATAAAACAAATTTTCGGGTAACATGCATACTTCAGGTCCTTCAGCTATGTCTAGCAAAAATTTGTAACGACATAACCACAAACTGTATAAAAAACACATTAGCACGAGACGTTCAAATACGTGAAGGGAAATAAAAAATTTGAAAGGCCATTGTTGACGTTAAAAGTTAGTTCTCTACCGGCTGTACTTTCAAACATAAAAATGTTGCGTGAACAACCGTTGTAACGTTTCTGCCCTGCATATATTTTAATATCCAAGATGGCAGACAACCTCACTGATAGCTTTGATCAAAATATCTCAAAAACCAAACAAGTTTGGAAGAAACTGTCAAAGGCAATTAAAAAACATTGAAAGATCTTGTTCAATGACACAATACAATTTTTTTCTGGCCGCGCATTTGACGTCACATGTATCTAATTACCTAAATCGTTGACACACTGTTTAACATACTGTTTTACAAATGTTTAACATTTATCATACACTGTGAAAGATTTGCATGTGCGCAAGAGCTCTTAAACGTTGTGTTGACACGCCCTGTTGTATTAAACACATAAGAGGAACTTGACCTGTGCAGGTAAAACAAAAGTTGTTTCAACGTAATGCATATTTACTAACTGTAAACCTTTTCAGGGTACATCATGTATAGTGTAGAAGTACCTTTGAACTTGTAATGTTGCCAGTGTTTCGTAAGCGAAGTCACACTTGGGATCCATTTCAACAGCTTTTTTTAAAATACTAATGGCTTTCTCAATATCACGTTTCCACTGGCAAATCAGCATCCTTCAAAAACAAAAAGAAATGTAATAATACACAATAAAGCAATGTATTAAACATATCAAGTATGTCGCGACTTTTCTAAGACGTTTGGAAACGAACTTTTGTTTACTCGCTAAGCTAGTTCGTGAAATATTGTTTTCACCACTCCAAAATAGAATCCATACCTTGTAACATCCTTTATAAACAGTACGCGCTTATACACACGAAGCGCTCACTAGCCAATCAAATTGCGTGTTTTATAATAAAGGTAACACTTACGCTTTGTAAACATAATGAATGGGATTTTTCGGTTCCACGGATATAGCTAAATTAAAATTCGATTCGGCAGCTTCAAAATCTTGCATTTCTTGGTTTAACTAAATACCACGCAAAAAAACGTCAAATTATGACTACTCCCTCCGTAGACAACACTTTCCTTCAGGGCATTACCAATAAAGTTAAAAAGCTCAAAATACCCGATATATCCCCACCTATGATTTTCTTAGTAGTCAAGCTTATTTCCCAAATATTCCGTTTCTCCCACAGAAGTACCCGGGATGGGGGCTAAGACAATCACAGATTTATCAGTTGCACAATGGCGCTTAGTTTAGGCGATTTTTTCAACTAAATCTGATGTTACCACGCGGTTTAAATGGAACATAAGTGACGTGTGTAAAAACTCACTTGTGCGAACAAGCTGTAAGCATCGCCAGAATCAGGATGTTTTTCAATAATATCTTTAAACATTCTTTTGGCACCCTGGAGCAATATAGCAGATTGTTGCATCATCGCTGTTTTATATACACAAAAAGCAAGCTGGACTTTAGCTTGTACAAACGACGCATCAAGCTCTACGCATCTCTCAAAATCTTCTTTAGCTTCCGTGGGTTTTTCTGTCAGAGAATTGATCTAGAAGGATACACAGAGAGTGTATTAAGTGTGCCAGATCACTAGAATCAAAAACATATATAGTAAGGTTCCAGCAATTGCTCTTAGATATTGCAGATATATCATCTTTGATGTGTCTAATAGAACATGGGCATTTCACCTAATCGTTCCATGTATTTTTTGTCCAGTTTTTATGATTCCAAGAGTTATCTGCGCTTAACCTTAGGTTAATAGTTTTGGCGTAGCGCGATCTAAATGGCCCTCACGCGAATCGAATAGTGAAACGTACCTGATATTTTGCCAATTTCAATTTAAAATGTGAGTCAGTGTTGTTGTCAGAAGAAAGAGGTCACAAAGAAGGTTAAACCGAAAACCCTCTAGAATTTGTGTAAGACTGACGTAGCTACTGGACATTTCTTAACCACAAACTGGTTAGTATTACATTTTGTGGTATATGACGTCGATTGGATGTTAACATGTTCGTGCGTCGCATTACATATTTCTACAATGTATTGGCTGTCATAGATGCGGTGAGTGCATTTTCTTGAGCTGTTCGACGCTTGCGTTTTGCTGTACTCACTCGTTTGTGTACGATTTACATTCATTTGCATTCTCTAGCATCGCTTTTGTAAACCGCTTCATTTGCGCTGCATCACATCCGTGTACTCCCTAGCATACCTATTTTAGCACAAAAGATTATTTAACATAAAATAATCTACAGACTAACTGAAGTATATCATTTTGAAAGCTTACTTGTCCTCGGTGGTGGTAAATATCTGCATTATCTGGATCCAGTTTGATGGCTTCGTTAAAATCGTTATAAGAATCTTGAGGGTTTTGAGTGTCTTGCAGACATATTGTAGCTCTTTTGATTAGCGCGTTCACTTTCACCTGAGGAGGATTATAATTTTAATATAATGTTAAATAAACGATATTATTTAGAGAGTGTAAAAGAGAAACACGAAAGTAAATTTAACCATATAAAACATGTCCCTGAAATATATTTGTGCATGAAGAAGCGAAGCAAAACTGTTATTCGTCTCCGACGACTCACGAGACGGGCGCAATAATTGAACAATGCTTGATTTGCTGCAGAGAGGAAAACGTGCCTGGGAACGAGGTTGTGATATGCATAATTTTGCTTTAATTTTCGCCGAGTTATACAAAAGGAGAGGGGTGGGTTATAACTTTCAAAGTTTAGGTGGGTTGAGTCTTGTTATTGTTAACGTTGTAAAAGTTGAAATCACGTCTGTGTACAGAGTGCTGTTATATCAAACATACTCTTAAAAAGGATGCATGATGAAGTGTAGTCCTTTGGTAATGAGCAGACAGCCCAAAATGCTTCCAGAGATACTTATTTTACAAGGTTGAATGCAGGAACGCCATACATATCAACTTAACATACCTATCTCAACTTAACGACTATAGGATAACGACTGCAGTACAATGTATTGTAATATACCTTAGCCGGTGCACTTTCTAGGTTGATAACTCGTTCAAAGTCCTTTAAAGCTTCAGGATGCATTGACATCAATGTATACCAAGTTCCTCTTAAGCAAAGTGCTTTAGCTAAATATGGACTGGGTTCTAAAAAGAAAATTATTCATTTTTTATCGGGTCCAATCGCGTATGCAAGGCGATCCTGCATTCAGATTGGATACTATACAGACATCTCACGGATCATACAGATCTGTGCCGATAGATTTAAGCCAAGGAAACGGAAGTAAAAAATAAAAATATTATGATCTTGATATTTATTTTGATTTTTTTACAAGTTCTGGGGAGTAAATTTCCTTCCAAAGCGCGGAAACCTTGTTCTTACCATGTTACAATATCGATAAATGATATAAATTTTGCTCTTCTAAAAGCCAGTTCACACAATACGATTTGTCGTATACGATTGTTATTTAGGTGTATGTAATGGAGTGGCATAGTTACGTCGTGATAGCGACCTGTCACATTTCCGTACACGTGATATACGAGCTGTACGTATCTATACCACTTGATCACATACACGAAAATAACAATCGTAAACGACAAATCGTAATCGTGTAATTGGTATGATAATGAATAGGTATAGGAAGCCTCATTAACAAACATAAAATTAAAGGGAGGTTACAGCGCCGTAACGTAAACAAACGCTTTGTTTACATTTTGAATTTCTAAACTGAAGAATATTG
>JAOTOK010115395.1:0-13873 GCA_025770025.1 Virgularia gustaviana | reverse complement strand
TGTTATCATGCTGGTACAAGGTTGTTCATCCTGCGGCTTGTTACAAGGTTGTTATAACAACTTGATATCGTCTCGCAGGCCATCAAGTTGCGACAACCTTGTTGATATCACGTTGTTAACAAGTTGAAACAAGGCTTGCGAACGCATCCCGCATGCGGCTTGTGAGATTTCTTGGTGTGTATGACTGTTGTGGTAGTACAATTTATTTTAATTTTAATACTACCATAGTATACTCATTGACCTCATTGTTCAAGATAATTAATACGAATAACGTCAAACGCAGTATAAAGCCCATACACTTACAATTTCCGCTTGACACATGCATTCCAGTACAAGGGTTTCACTCAAAAAACAATAGACACACATCATAAAAATTTTCATATTATTATAATGCAGCGTTGATGACAATATTGAAATGTAACAGTATAATTGTATTCATGGTTAGATATCATGTCTAGCAGTTGTATATACAATGTAACAACAGTTCTTAGTCTTTTTAGTCTTTTTCAGCAATTGCAACAAGATGGGCATCTATTTCAGACTCCTTCAAAGGTCTATCAAAACAAAAAACAAGACATGAGCAGAACATAGACAAAATTACGTATGAAACAATACCACTTAATTAACAGTACTACTTGTTAAATCCAGAACAAACAACCAACCTAAACCGTGGATGGTCTGTTGTTACAATGCCGACTTCAATCTCTGTAGGCTTGAAATCAATTGACAAAACTGTAGAGAGACACCTTATAGCCATCTGCAAAGTTATAGAAAAATAAAAAAACAGTTTTACTTGAAAATCTTGTGGGTTCAAGTCTGTGAATAGATACTGTGCAGTACTGACATACTTGAATAGTTTCTTCTCGAGTCCAAGTTGGTTTTTTCTTCATCTTTTTCTCAAAGAAACTGTTTGCTTCAGTTTGTTTAATTCCAACGGCACAAGCTTTGAAACCAGAGTAATATCCAGCAGGATCTGTCTTGTATAACTGTGGTCCTAATTCATCATCAATACCTATCAACATCATGGCTAGATAAAGAAGAAAAACAGCATTCAAATGATGGATAACTTATCAACGATTCAACAGGAAAGATAACTGATCACTTCATCTTTGAAGTACTTACTGCAACCAAGTGGCCTCATGCCAGCATCTTGTGTATAAACTTGGGAAATATCTGCCATTCTCTTGCACAGCATATCAACAGATATCTCATAACCATATCGGTATTTCCAATTTGCTGCTTCGTATCTTGCTCTTTGTACCTGGGCTCGAGAATCAGCTACAAAATTCATGTGATATCACAGGTCAACTTTGTCGATACTTATTAAGCAAATCAACTATTAAACTGTATCTAAACTTAATTTAATCTATTACTAATTACAGTATCTAAGTTAATATAAAATGCCAAACCTATAAGTCCAGTCATAACACATCCAATTCTTTCTGTAATTTCAAATAAATGTGTGATTGTTGATGCATCAATTAACTTATCCTACAAAAATGGAAACATTATAAGCAGTGAATATCTAAACTGTCCAAAAAATAAAAAAAGTTTTATAATAAAATGTTGTACCGGCACTTTCTTTTGAGTGACAACTACTGCTGAGTCAGCACCACGAATGGCCACACTAGTCAAACCACCTTGATTGATCGCTTTGAAGGCATATTCTGCAGGAGAAAACAACAGAAAAGTTACTAAAAAGTACCTCTAAATAGTAAATACCCATGGTGACTAACTTACCAACTTGATATAACCTTCCTTCGGGTGAAAAAATCGTAATATGACGATCAAACCCAGCACTTGTTCCGCGAGACATGTTGGATTTTCACAACTGTCTGAAACAGCGAGCTTACCGAACTGCGGTTAACGTCACATGTCAGATTGGTACTTGGTTGGATCGCTATTTATTACGTGTACATGCGTACTACAAGTGCCGTTTAGAGAAGAACGTTTTTGAAGTTGAACCCCTTGTACACCAACCCCCCATAAATCTAACACCACAATTAAATCGACTCTGCAATAATATGTATTATAATTATTCATATTTTTGACTATTTACAAGTATTTTTAACGTCGTGAAGAACAGGACGAGATAGAACTTCCTCTTTTGACACAAATTTGTCCAATTAATCTTAACATACCCCTTGCCCTCGCTAGTCTTCAGTATGTACAACAAATCAAACACCTTAAGCTCTTCTCAGTGATGACGTCACTGCGTACGCTTTGCGTGCCTATTTTTACGCATCTCGATAAGTTTAGTCTAAAAGGCAATGACCTGTCTCAGAGACTAAAATAATAGTGTAGTAATTACTTAATGTTTACATATCCTACTGCACTACTAAGTTTAATAATTTAATGACTTTCTACACTTGATTGAGTTTTCTGGGTAACAGCGCTCTCGTCAGTCACGGAGCCGTTTGTAGTGTCGTCATTGAGCCACGTGGCTGGAATGCACCAATCAGGGATCACCGGATTTCGGACGTAGTCAGCCCTTGTTACGGAGCGATCAGCCAGAGTTTCTAGTGATCCAAATATTGCGCCTAAAAAAGTAATATTTACTACAATTATACCTATGTAGGATATTCGGAAAAAATAAATTATATAGTTGTGGTGAGAATATTATACAGGTTGTTTAGTGTAAATTACGGCTTTTCTTGATTATGTTCACATGATAGAAAAAACTCATGAACTTTTTTAAAAAGACGATCCGATGGCTGCCGATAGATGACTGACATAGAAAGAACGAAAAGATATACGACCATTGAAGAAGCAATTTTGTAAAAAGCGACTCACTTCCAAGCCATGAAACACAATTTTCTTTCACGGGTGTTTCGTGAAGTTTAATAGTTTTAATACTCAGTTTCTTTTGATATCTGTCTGATTGAAGAAGAGTGTGGAGTTCTTGAAGAAGACGGTGCCTAAAAACGACAAAAACATTTTTTTCAAAAAATCACAATTCTTCATTGTTTCTCTGTAGCTAGATCGCTGCCACTATAACCACATTTATGATATACAAAATGATATTTACTTGAAGCCTGGCGCCATCGTGGTTCCTCCAATCAAAACAAGATTTTCAGCCAAAGCTTTCCTTGAATCAATTGGTGCCTATAAAAAAGCAACTGTTTTGAGCAGGTTAACCACAATTTTTCCTTTCAACTTTATAACTATTTCATCTGTCATCTGTCGCAAATGCAATATACTATTGCTTAGCTTTGGGTTCCGGAATCTGTGAAAATGCATCCGGATTCCATGGAGTAGGATCAGAAATCCAGTGAATGGAACCCGGAATCTAAAGACCCCGAGGAATGAGACTTACTGGACTAGAACAAAAACTATAGGTTGTTGAGCTTTTCTAAATCATACCACAGTAATACGAATACGAAACATGCAAGCGAATTGTCCGTAAAAATTGAAAGAAAATATTTTTGTACATCAATAATAGCATCGAGGAGTAAGGTTGCCACGGACTTGTCCTCGTCGTCACCATCAAATAAAACATCATAAGTTTGTTCTCTAGAAAGACATATATATGAAAAAATAGTGCATAAAATGGATTCTATCCTGATTAGTTTTCACAATGATTTCGCGATATTTTTACAAAGATCCCATGGTGTCGTTGTACGAAAATACCTTAACTCTCCTTCAATTCTTAGCAATTTTGCACCATCTAATGGGTAGTCGACCGAATGAACCATTGATGGTGGCCTAGCCTCGTTTTCAGGAACACTGATCTTGGGACCAACAAAACAAGTACGCACTATGATCAAAAAATATTGAAAACTTGTAACTTTGGGGTATTTTATATCGAGAAGGGGCACTTTTACAATATTCACTCAAATACAGTAAGCTGTACCCTGCTGGCAGGGGTTCCTTTGCTTTAGGGAACCGTTGATCTTCCGGCGCCATTTTGATTTTGAAGGCGGGGTACTGGGAGGAGCGCAAAAGAATGACGCAGGGGGCGGCTCCCTAAGAAAAAGGAACCCCTGCCACTCCTGCCAGCAGGGTGCAGTAAGGTGATTAAAATATCAGAAACCTTTTATGTCTTCAAGAACCATTTCAGAAATATCATCTATTGGAAACCGAGATATAAAAAGTAATAAATAACGATGTATAAAACGATGTTTTAGCACAAAATCAAATCAAAAAAGCAGGTGACAAAGTCAATTACCCATAATGGACGATAAAGGTTTAATTCCTGTTCCAATATGAACTAAACCTTTTTCCATGAGTTGCTCTTTTAGTTTTCTGGAAAATAAAGCAAACGTTTTAGTCTATTAATCCCCATTGAGCCATGTAAAACTCGGTCTGACTTAGTAAACGTTACAGAAAAATGATCCTTTACATATTTAAAAGCAGATAACTGGATAAAATATTAAAAAAAAACACGCTACAACGAGTGCCGCTTGTTAACTCAAGAGAATCTAGAAGCTGCTAATCAAAGAACACCGTTTCACACGTAATATTTCAGTAGCTGATGATTAAAATGACTTTGAAAGTTTCACTTATTAAAACATCATTCTTGTTTTTCACCAATCCATTTCTCGCGTTTACAACATGTCATTTCTCTTATATTATCCAAAATCCTAAAGTATCTGATACCGGGTCTGTGTGAAACAGAAAAAGCCAAGCATCACTTGTAAAATAGTTAAAAAAACTGAAGAGAGTGACTTAACAAGGCGACCATAAGCCTCAGGTCTGAAGTTCTCTCTCTGACAGGTTGGAAAATGTCTGGTACTCATTAGCCAAAATAAAATTATTGTAAAACTTCACCTGTGATTACAAAGGATTTGGTCATAGGTTACGTTTTTTTTTGTATTTTACTCTTTATTGCCTGACGGGGCTCTTAAGTATTTTGCTCAGGCTAACGCCAGACGATTTTACTCGTCAATGGGAAAACCACTAATAAACAAATATATAAATAGATAAATAGATAATAAATAGATAATGTTAAAAGTTAAACATCAATATACAAATTGTGCCTCACTTGTGGATATTTTTCGCCGCAAAAGGAAGAAATTGAATTGAGTTGATCATTGGAATTCCTTCCACAATTTGCAAAGATGTTAAGGATATTACTTTGCATGAAAAATGGTTTAGAATATGAATGGTTTCGCGGTAAACACCGGGCCCCAATAGATAAATTGAATGTGTTTTAGTTAAATTCCAAAATAAAAATAAGAAACGCGCTTTTTAATTCGTTCTTTAGGAAATGTGTCTAACAGTTATTACAGTTATTACAGTTATTACAGTTATTCCAGTTAAGATTGGTTAACCAGCTTTGGTGTTGTAACTGTCTGGAGCAGACAAGTATATTTTACAGTAAAGCAGGAAATACAGATTTTCTTAATATGATTAGAGAGAAGTTAACAAGATCAAAGTATAATTAGAATGTAGTTTATGAATGAAAATAGCATTGCATTTAGCCAGGACAATTGGGTTAACAGCCCATTAGTGTAACAATTACACCATGATAATTAACTTACAATTCTTACTCCATGTAATCTTCTAAAGAAACATTTGTTATGGCTTAGTAGGATTTGTCCTTGCAAGAGATTACTGGACAGACCTCCAAGCTAGCTAAGTGCTGGATTCCTTCCCAGTTTGGGGAACAGTTATCATTAATCACTTTTGACAACATTCACCTGCAGCTAGAACACATTGTAATAATACACCTCTTGATCATATAACAATATTTTAAAATATTAACATTATATAAAATTTCCTTGGAGTGTGCATGAACGTGGAATCTTGTTTTTAATTTTTATGGACCTTAATATTATTATATATGACTATATATATGACAGTATATATGTCACATATATACTGTTCATAACTAATAAAAAACATGCACTTTCACCATAATAGTTAGGCACATCTATCTAGTAACTAATAGTGTATTTGTTTATGATGGTTAAAGCCTTAAAGGAACTTGTCTATATGTATGTCACTTTTTGAAACTAACTGTGATAACTTAGGGCATTTAAGCCTCCAGCTGGACTTGAACCAGCCGCCCAGCAATTCAACAGTTAAACTGTGTAAATACATTTTATATCATCAGACTATCAAAGGATATCGGTAATACTGTGGTTTCAGAAACTCCACAGTCCATGACTAAAGCAGTGGAGATGCCAAGTGTAAAAACCGACATTAAATGACTGGGAGCAAACAAGACAGATGGTATCTGCAAGAAATATAAGATGTTTATTGAAAAGTACTAAAAATTTATGTTATTATAAGGTCTAGACTGGTTAAGTAGATCATAAAATAAGCATATTTAGTAAGATTAACTAATGAGTTTTGCTTTATTATAATGTGAAAATCACAAATGTATGGTATGGTGCTTTTACAACAGCACATGCTATACATGTAATATATAGTATCATAATATATATTGTATCGTATCATATTGTATGGTGTAACATACTATGGCATGGTGTATCATTTGGTGATGGAGTTCAAGACAGCATGGGACAGTATAGCATGACATAGTGATGATTTGGTATAATGGTACATATATGGTATGGTATAAAATGCATGTACCATTACCTCAAAATGATGAAACAAAACTTTTGCTAAAGTGTCCCTAAACTTGGTCGGCCATAACACAGACTCACATATGACCACTCGTCTTTCTTTGGGGTTAACAAGAAGGTACCTAACGTGAAGTACAGAAAGTACAGTGAAGCAGCTGACCATCATATTGATGATGCTTGTGGCAAAGGGAGAGGGGCTATATGTAACAATACCTAACTCACCTAAAATAGATTGTTTGTAGAAAGTCTCTAAGAATACCATACAATACTTCACATGAAACACTGACATCTTTAGGAGAAATACGTTGTTTGGTCATCTAAAGTTGATAATATTGTAAATAATGAAGACCAATCAGTAGAGTAAGAATGCATATTAACCCATTTGTTTAGCAATGCTATATTTAATATTTCAACCTTAGTATAACATTAATTATATTATTTAAAGTTCTTATTAAACTCAATGAGCCAACAATGTACAAAATACAACACTACTCAGTCAAACAGAGAACAAAATGTATGTTTACAATCTCCTTCTATGCATAGTAATGATAGTTGTTTTAAATCGATTTCTATACATACTAACTAAATCCAGAGACATGCATATTATTACAACATACATCTGGGCCGGCTATATATGTTTATATTCTGTTGACATTGCAGTATCTTGAAATGGTATCAGGTGAAATATCGATGGTGTACAACACAGTAATAAAAATGGTTATACCTATAGTATATAGGCCTTGGGCTATCATTATTATAATATGCCACATTTTGATTTTACTTGATTTTATATTTGTTCATAATTACCTTGCCATTTATATTTCTTTCTACACAACTTTGAATAATATGTCTCGGTGCAACTTCCCCAGCAAAACCACATCTAAAAAACCATTATTTTACAGATCAACATTATGTGCATCATACATGTACTACATTCAAGTGTTATGAACAACACAACAGAAACAACCCAGCCCATTTCTATTTTGCATATTATATCAAAATCATCCCTTACTTTGTATATGCTTCTCCAATATCTATTATCACAGCTAGTTTCTCTCCTCCAAGTCCAATCACTTCAAAAATAGGCATTTCGACCGAAAGATCAACAATATTTACACACAAAAGTCATGACAAATAAACATAAGAATTTAGAATAGAACGCCACTTTAATTCAAATTGCATAACGTATTGTCGTCAACGGTAGAGAACCGCTGGGCAAGGGCATAGCTGTCGCAAATTTTCTATGTTGTCAGTCTCGATTTACGTAAGTTTGTTACCTTCGACATCACGTGATTGTATATTTACTTAAACAACCAATAGGAGTGATTGACTGACCTTGGTTATTCACCCGTTGAATCGACACGCTCATTGGCTGAACCTGATGACGAATTTAGGCGGGAATTGACCATTTTTAAAATGACGTAGTTTGCGGAGAAAGGTGATGCTACAAGCAATTTGATTGGCTTGCGTTATTGACGAGCCAATTACATTGCGTGTAACATCGTGTTTTCCGCAAACTACATCATTTTTAAAAGGGTCTATTGTACAAACTTTACACAAGAATAAGTTCTATTGAAATATTATCAGCTTTCAGACCATCTTGTAGTACATAAGACATTTCTTCTTATTCTCTTGTGAGAAAAAAACGGAAGTTCAAAGTAATAAACTAAGAGTCAAGTGTGTTTGCTCACTTCATGAGTCATCAATAGTTAATTTATGCATGTTTGAATTCTCTTGAATAACGCATGCTCTGTTTCACATTATGTGGGGGCGAGTGACGCCTATTTGACACACACGAGTGAGTTACCAAGTATGCAATGAAATTTGCAAGACAGATAACGAGAGCGTATCGAAGGCCATGACAGAAACGACAAGATCATTGATGATCGCCTGCCATGACAGCTCCTTGACAGTTTGAAGGTACGTATTTGACTACAAGAAACACAGTATCAGAGTCTTGTACAAGCTTTACCATACCACCATACCATAGATCTACTACATACAGTGGTCACTGTTCTTCTCTGCCTGGTATATTTTTAAACCAATCCTGTTGCCACGCTAACGGAACCGATTCATGATGTAGTTTTATGTTTGAACTTTTAGTTTATGATTTTTTTGCAATTTTACTGCTCGGGTTTTACTTATTATTTGTGTTCATGTAATATTATCTAAACCTTCCATCTTAGCTTTATTCAATCATTGTGGGTGTAATTATTAACACTGGTCATTTGCTAACTAAAGCTGTGAAAACATTATAGTGGATATCACATAGTATCACCTATTTTCTTTGTAAACCTAGCCAGTGCGTTTTATCTGCAAATTTTAAAAGGTGCATGCTGCGTACTTGTAATAGTATGACCGTTGATGTTAGAAAAGTACAGTCTCTTCACAACAAAGTGTGTGTAACTTAGTGTATAGGACTTTGCGTATAGTATCATACTCAGTGACCAATCACAACCTTTCCAGCACTACCCTACCTTATGACTATATAGCTATATAGCTATATTGCGATATATAACCTAGGTGACACTTGTCCCAGTGTATCGAGCAATGTTGAGCGGCAAAATTCAAAGTCACAAAAGAACAGCATGTAACGACGTTCAAGCGAAGTTGATCAACAACGTCCGAGGTGGACATCATGTTTTTCACTATGTTAATTAAAGTCTTAAGTATTTCCCCGAAGCAGAGACTTGTGAGGATCATAAGATTACATCAAGGATTGCTAAGATTTTCCCAAATCAAGGTGATCTACAAACAATGGTCGAACATAAAGCTACTGGAGATATTTCTAATAAGGCTACACCCCGCTAAGTTAAGAGAAGTGATGGACGCGTGGATTCTTTCGCATGCTTGACTGAATGCAACTAAATAGGAATATTTAAGTACATCGTCAGCCACTTATACCTCACGTAAAACTATCATATGAAGCAGTTAGCTCTAGTGTTCTAAGTATTAAGTAGTTGGTGATATAAGTAATATGAGTTGACGGTTGATATTTACTTTTCAGTAGTTTTCACATCGATTTGCGTCGTGAGTTTGAGTATTGAAGTATAATGATCAATTGACTATATGGAGATCTTGGTGATAATGGCCTATACTTATTGAACAAGGTCGCAGTCGAGAAATGTTGGACCAAGACAAACCACAATGGGGTTTTCGCTAATGAAAATATCAAAAGACATACTTCAGTTTGTTGGAACATTTCTATCCAGATTCATTTAGGACTTTGAACTCAATGTGTTGTAAAAAATGGCAGGAAACAATTTACGGATAATGTAGCGAACATTGCGTGCATCTCATAACCCAAGTTAACCTCAATTAACCTTAATCAAAACATGAACGCAATTCATCAAACACGCTTCATTACTATGAAACTATGAGATTTTACTCATCTTTCCGTGCCCAATTTTATCCTTATCTCACCACGAATAAGCAATAGACAATCTGCTCCAATTTTTTTCACGTCGAGTAATAATTTTGTAAATAAAGGTTTCCAAATTAACCCAGTATTTTCTTTTCAGTCTGCAGCGATCAAACGAGAAATCATCGTTGCTCTTAGGAAACTTCCTTGATTAGGAAATTAGCCAGATCAACCTCAGGAAAGTCGGATTGTATAAGATATTATTACTCATCTGGTATTTTCGATTTCCAGGTGAAGGAAATGGCTAAGACTGTAAAGAAGAAGCGGTGGATTCTTGCCTACATTTCGTTTCGTTTCTTCCTCGGCGGAGTCGAAGAGTTTCTCATTTTGCCCACTTGTTGGACCTATGTTCATGAGCTGGGTGGTACTCTGCCGTGGCTGGGTGCTGTGGCTGCAGCATACGCCATTGGGGTCGCTCTCTTCTCGCGAATCCTGGGACCCATCGTTCGGAAATTCCGTTATGTCTACGTCATCATGGTGGCAGGCAGTTTCGTCAAAGTCATCGCAAACTTGATCTATTCGATCCCACTCTCTACACTTCTCCCGCTCTTCGGACGTTTTATCAGCGGTATTGCTGACTCATGTGATGGCGTCATCTACAGCGCCATCTCCAAGTACACTGACGCAGTTGATAATCTTAACTACGCACTTGTTTTTGATGGTATCTTCACCATTGGTACATCGTTTGGTGCAATTGCCTGCAGCTCGCTCACCATCAATCAAAACATATTTGGATGGCCACAATGGACTATTGGGATTGGAAACTCACCTGGATTTCTCCTTGCAGTCATATGGTTTATATTCTTCACATTAACACTTTGTCTGCCATGCGTTTTTGAAATCGAGATCTCAAAAGTTGCAAAAGAAAGAACAATTTCATCAGGAAGCGAGATCATGCGTCATGACACTACACCAAGTACTCACGTGATCAGTGATGACGAATCGGATTCCGATGAAGAAAATGAGAGTGATGTGATAAAAGACCCCAGAATCGCTTGTCTACTTTATCTCACTTTCACGACAATGTTTTTCTCCAGTTCCGCGTCAATTTTACCATCACTCATCGCCAAGGAGCTGTTTCATTTCAAAGTGATCGATATTAAATTATTGTTCGTCGATGGTACCATGACGTTGATAGTCTTGTTCTTTCTCATCATGGTGTTTGAACGACTGTGTCAAGAAAGGACCATCCTTGCGTCGCTTCTTCTCTTACAACTTCCTCCGCTTGTTGTACTTGGATTTATTGCTACGTCATGGACTGACGTTCCATTCGCCGACTGTTACATGTTGGTGATCTACATGTGTCTAGGCCTACCATACTTTGGCTTCAGTATCTGTGGTTCATTGCTCAGTAAGGTGATCAAGGAGGATAAATTCACGAGTACCTATCAACCACTCATGATCACTTTGGTACAAGTCGCCCTCATCTCAAGTCGACTTATTTTAGGATTTGCGTTCGCAAAAACAATTTTGGTGTACTTTGCTTGTGCGCTTATACTCATGTGGTTGGTTGGCATAACATGGTTTAGCTTTGTCTTCCGAGATTTATCGAGCGAAAAACTTTATTATTACGATTGAACGCGTGTATTAAATGTACTGGCAAGTTAGAAAACAGACACGTTGTGCGGTATGACATGTTGTTTCTAATTTATTCATCGCTGCAGTATGTTGTAGTTACCTAATAATTCAACTTTCATGCACACACAAGCAGGATCTCGAATACCGCAAGCTAAAAACTGTAACACACCTGTCTTTTCAGTTCAAAAATGAACGATAATTATTGTCTAGTAAACTGCTATACAATTTACTAAACTACTAAAAAGGCTACTTTTTCAAGCAAGTTCAACCTTTTGTCAACTTTTTGCAAACTATACTCGTGTTATTTGTTTCCCACCATCACAGGGTCGATCAGCAAAATAACTAGACACGTTTATCACACGTTGCTGAAAATTCTTGCGTAAAATGGTGAGAATTACTCCCTCAGTGTACCAATCTATTTTCACTCACGATTATGGTATTTCATGTTGCACTGCGATCTAAATCATCCTTGACTTTTCAGCAACCCCAGAATACGATTCTTCCCTGACCTTCGCACAGCACAGGCAACCTCATTGTAGTGGTTGTCATGAAATGCCTCCACTGTCAGCAACCCCAACTTTCCTGTGCAACCTGCAACACAAATGTAGATCCCAGGTACCGGATACACCCCATCATGCGTGCACGGTTTCCATAGCAACATCACCATCACCATTGTTATCTTCCACTGACACAGGTAACCTGCACGAATACACCACACGTATTTGATATCTATCAGGATCTATGAATCTATCATGGTCTCCCGTCCAGCGGTTTCAACCAATTGTAACGACACCCCCTGGATCTGAGGGACACTCCCCCTCCGTCCAATTAATATATGTTTCCTCCCACTGTCCTCTTCGTTCTTCTTTGTACCAACACTTTCCTCCCCGTTTTTCTTTTCACTGGCCTCCCCCTCCTGTTTTTTCTCGTCCTGCTCCACAACTTTTGGCGCCACTTGACCGTTAACTTTTGCCGACACGAAGTCTGACGAGTGTTTCCGAAGGTTAACTGAACCTTCGCTTTTTCGACGACCGAAAAAACTTCGAGATTTTTTTGTGGGCAGCTGTGAGAGCGTATCGTCCTTGGACACGTTCTTCTGCTGTGCAGCCTTCGTTGTCCCCCCGCCTGAGCTCGGAGCAACTTCGTTCTGACTTCGTTTCGTCGTCGTTGTCATCTGGACGGGCGAGCTTAGCACTCGTCGGAGCTCGTCGTGTTGTTTTTGTGGATGTACAACAATCGTTTCGGGCCTATGGCTGCTCCGTTGTGGGCATGAGTTCACTCCGGGCGGATCAAACAACGCAGGCGGAAGTTTTTCAACGGTCGGGTAACTAGTTTGGGTACCAGGCCCACACACGGAGATAGCAGCGATCTCATTGGCTCGTCTCACCATTTCCCCAAATGTTAGACCTTTGTACTTGGAGAGGTAGAAGGCCAACGCCCCCACGAAGGCATCACCAGCACCCTGGGAGAAAAGATAGCAAAGGTATCTAAATCAGCGGCGGACTGGAAAGTCAGCTTACTGGGTCGTACTAGGCCCCTTCTCTCTCGCCAAAAAACCCTGGGAGCCCAGAAATTACCAGTCCACCCCTGATCCAAATCACGTGCTGTGCGTTTTATAACTTTGCGTCATTTACATGCGCAGTATAGCAATTCCTAATTCGCTTACTACGCATGTTGTTGAGAGGGAGATGCGACTGGTTGATGGCGACTTAGACAGAGTTCAGAACTATCTACTTACTGTTGTGTCGAGTGGTTTCACTTCTTTGGTTGGAATATGCCGGGGGGTGGGTTCATCTTGTGTACCAATAACCGAGCCATGTTCTCCAAGGGTAATGACGACTTTCATTGCTCCACGACCAAGGAGGACTGGGACGGCTGTAAAAGCATCTTCAACACCCGCTATTGTGACACCAGTCAAGATCTCAGCCTGTGAAATCAAACGTCATAGAATCCATGAATAGTACAACATTTTGAAACGAAACTAGTTCACCAACGGTAAACCTCCGAATGTGATTATAACTGTGACATGCTATGTTTAGCCTATAGAGCTATAGCCCAAAACCACGGGGGGTGATTGTGTGGACAGCGTAAAATAACACTAGCTGCTAGTGCATTCCTTAATCAACGACTTCGTCACAGGGTAAAATTTGTTTATGCAACTTGTTTCGCAATAATGACTCAATATACATGTTAAGAGGCAAAAAGAACATCGTGTATTATCTCTATGTGTGACATTCATAGATTTTAGAAAAAAATAGACATTCCCCGAATTTGCTTGAATGCACACAAGACAATAGTACGAAATCGAGGCGGGCAATGAAACTCACCATAATACAATAGA
>JAOTOK010115284.1:0-13877 GCA_025770025.1 Virgularia gustaviana | reverse complement strand
ATACGATCACAATTGATATAATTATAATTATATAGTAGGAAAGGCGAGTGGCTAATATCAATCCTTAACGATAAAAAAGCTTGAATTTACGTTAAAAATCAGTTTTTATTCAACATAAAAGGTGATCAATCATGGTATAGTGTCCTTGATCTTGTGATAATTGATATCACCATGTAAGGAGGATATGATACTACTATTATTATCACCCTCTCAGGCCCGATATACACGGTCTTATGTTTTGCCGCTCAATTTGCCGCTTAGTTTTTTGTGAGACAGAACGAAACAGGACAACCAAAGGGAAACGTTCGACAATCAAAACTATCCTATGAACTCAATACCAGGCAGACCAAGTAAATTAACTAACAATTAAAGACACGGTATAAAGTAATGACAGTCTCCTAACTTCAATAACGAACGCCACTATATGTGTTTAAGTAAAAAGTATTTAGACATGATTAAATATAAACGTTTCATGAAATGATAACGGAACCTTTGCAATAAAGATCCCAAAGTAGATTGAATTCCTTTGATAGACGAGCTGCCTGTTAAAGTGCCTATACACCCAAAATGGATTTTTGGTTGATGTGAGCCAGCTAAGAATGTTAGTACTAAATTTTGAAGTGTTTGGTAAGTGTTTAGATCAGAATTTTAGTTTAGGAAATATAATGGATAAAAGACAGTTTGCTCATGATGGAGGCCTTGATCCCAGGAATACACCGTTTTTACTGTATACTGTGAAACGAATGGGTTTTTCTTCCCAATGAACTGAACAATGGGTAGTCTTTGAACTAATATAGAAGATGTCTAAGACTAATGCATCCTTGAGTACACATAGCGACCTAAAATAATCATTTTCTGGAGATATATTCCTGGGATCCAGGCCCTTTCTGGCGCAACTTTTTTCACAAAATGCTCACCTTTAGTCTTAGAAACTGCAACACATACTGAAATCTAATCAATAACATATTAAATAAAGTTTTAATCTCTATTCAAGTCTACAAAAATCCATTTTGGGTTTATAGGCACTTTAAGAAGAATCAGACTTGGCGACCAGTTACCAAAATAGCGGTGTTAGGGGCCTAGCCTAAATGCAAAGTTTGACAACATCATGTTTTCAGTTTTTCTGTTAATGAGATATAATTAAACTCGAAAAGTCGGAACAAGAAGCCCGCCATCTTGGAATATTTGTAATGTCACTGCGCGCTCGAATCTTTAAAATTGTGCCGTACTGTAGTTCCATTCAGGGTAAAAATGTTCCTCTTGAACGGCATTGGGTGGTTTATATTTACTTTTCTCAAACTCACTAATAATTAAGAAATAAAGACAAAAGAAATACATATTTAATGTCTTCAATTAGAAATTTAGTTCCAGAAAACCAGGCAAATTCAAGTTAAATTTTCTCGCCATATATTGGTTTCTTTTGTGAAGCAATTAGGGACCTTAAGCAACGACGACGGCGACGAAGAACGCGGGAACCTTTAAAACTGTTATATTATTAGCGAGAAAATAATAATGCTGGGACATGGTTCACGTCGTCTTGTTTACAACGCTACAGTGAGCGTTTTGACGTCTCGAAGACAGCGTCGACGTCGCAGAACGTTGAAGGCCGTTGTTGCAAATTGCTCCGGCTCTTTTAACGAATTTGTTTTATAGCTATGTTTTATACCAATGAAAAGTCGTTTATGAAAGAGTATATAACCGCACAAGTAAGTTATGTAACAGTGCTCTTTTTCTAAGTACCGAAACTCGTTCTACGTTTTCGTTGCCGTCCCCGTCCTCGTTGCTCAAGGTTTCTATTCCCAACACGAGGGACCGTTCTTGTAAATTTAGGGCAAACTGAACAGCAAGGCTGCGCCTCGTATTTTTAACCAGCGTGTTCGTATTTAGAAATTGAGTTCGGGAACGCTTTCTCGTGGTGGAAAAAATAGTACTTCTAAAACCAATTGTGCTTTTATGCATAATCAAGATGGTGGGTTTCTTGTTGCAACTTCTCGAGCTTATTATCTCATTAACAATAAAGCAGAAAGTCGTGAAATGTTTGGGCTATGTCGCCCAAGTTCTCTATTTTATAGGTTATTTGTTTTCAGGTCTGATGTCGCCTTTTATGTGAATTCACTTTAACAAAGCACTCAGGGACTCCACGCATTTAGGTATTAATATTATAAAGGCATCTCGTAGTATATGTCTCTGCGAAGCGGGATGCATGAACAGCTCCTCATGCACTCACAGTGCTTGTTGTGATGTTGTGACAGCATTATTGATATTGTGTCACAACTACTTAGGCTAAATCATTCGAGCTGGTTTCCCTAGATACTCGATATGAGTACTCAACTAAGGGCGCTATACTGATGGTTCGCCTTCCGATATGGCGTGGGACATTGTGGGAAGATTGTGTTAAAAAATTATCACGAAAACGCTGGAAAATGACAGCTCCGCGTTTCTAATGAACACTTGTTGCGAAGGATTTGTTTTCGAGGTTCACGTGCAATATATACGGCGGGACGTAGCAATACCACCGGTTCTTACTTATGCAACATTAAACAAGCGTTGCGAAGATGCACGTATGGTGTTTACATTAATCACCTATAGGACTAACCTAATTGCACGGTAAATATTTTCATGACTAGTCAAGGAATCGTAATACTTTTAATCAACTCGAATCGGGAGGGGGTATTCAACACGAAGCTAATCTATTAGTTAGAGAAAAAGCCCGAGATGGAGGGTTGTATGTATAAAATATCTGATATAGTAATGGTTTACAAAAGGGGAGGTTTTCTAACCGTAGTTTCGTTCTCTGTTGAAAGATTCGTGAGATTTTCACTTCTTTTTCAAAGCAATTAAGTATTCAAGTTTGATCTAGTACAGAACCCGCGACACGTTAAAGAAATCTGACTCAAAGTGCCAATAAGTCCTGCTCGTCGGCGGCGTCATCAGTCTGTACCAGGTAGAATATTTTATCCTTTAATCAAGCAACATGCATGCCTAGAGTATTCTTAATGACGAGCAAAATCATACAGCGTTTGTCAGCAAGCTCAGGTTATTTGACGCTATTTAAAGGAGGGTTACACTCGCTTCTGCGCATCGATTCTGCTCATAACAAAAGCGGGCTCCTGATGTAAACATTGTATAAATTATTTTGCATTTTTGGAGTTTTTTGAAATAAAACCTGGTATATATTATCATTTGAGGGTATCCCAAACCCAGACAGTGATAGATATTCAATTAGTACAAGATATTCTACAATTTAGAAGTTCAAAATGTAAACAAAGCGTTTGTTTACGTTACGCCGCTGTAAACCCCCTTTAAGGCTAAACTGATATTTAACAACATTTTTGAGCGCATAAATGGCTGAACACTGAAATATTTTCTTGGAGTTCTTCCAATGACGAGTAAAAACGCCTGTCACGCACAGAGTAAAATTATCTGGTGTTCCAGTAAAATGAAAAGTTGCTTTTGAGCAAACTCGTACCAACAATATTATGCAGCGCTAATATCAACTTGCCATGCAAAATGTATGTTACGCAAAACACGGCCATTCCGTTGGCGTTGTGATAACAATCTTCTTATTAATTAAGAAAAACAGTGTTTCGTAATTTGGTGAAGCTGTAAACTGCAGCAGCATAAAATGTCGGGTAAAGGACTTATTGTTAAAATTTAGAAAAAAAACTTATATAGCTACGAGAATATAAATTTACCGACATCGTATTATAGACAAGCACATTATAGCTACTTGGAATCACCAAAGACCAAGGGTGTAACTGCAGAGATATAAGTGTTTGTCTTCGTCATGCGTCCGGTGACGTATTTGCCGGATTATACAAGCTTATTTTTAGAGGTAAGTCTTTGTAATTTTCCGCAACCAAAGCACACAACACACCCATATGCAAAAATAGGACATACCGGCTTTAAGCCTAACGTCAATTATATTAAAAACAAGTGGTTTGTTTGCTTGATTGTTTTAGTCTATGCCTTGTTGAGCCTGTTAAGAGAATAATCTGTTAATCTTCTTTGCCTTTGGTGATATGGACGTCGCGAACAGGCCGCTTCTTATATACCACTTTTTTCTCGATGTTAAACAATTAAATCTCTTCGTTTGTTATTTTCGCAAGGCTCGTTATATTGACGGACCGGCGCCATCTGGCAAAAAGGGACATTGCCACGTGATCGATATCCTCAATGGTGAAGATATTAAGAATATCTCACTGGTATCTCAAAGAACCTACTATTTAATAAATTAATATCTCAGGTGTTTAAAATGTATTGCGTTATTTATTGTTATAGTTTCGTAGGGGTACAAGAGGTACTTTAGATGAATGGCAATATTTTTCATAGCGAAGTGAATTAGCGATATTTACAGACAGATTATAAGACAATAAAATGACATGTGATGTTGATATAAGGTTACATATGACAATAATTATTTACAAAGATAGGATTTACAATTTAAAAATAGGAAAATATATATTTACGAGTTGAAGACAGTATTGAAATGTTGTATTTGTTTTTATCGAGATCCGGTTCAATTACTGTTTGTAATTATGGCTTTAATTAATTCACTTCGTACTGAAGATGGCTTAAGAACATTGTCATTTATTGTTAAGTTCATAAATGAGCTGGTAGAGCCATGGGCAATGAGAGCGTATTGTTTTATTATATTTATCAACTATTATGTTAGAAAAAAATATATCATGACATCATGTAATTTAATTTAATTTAATTTAATTTAATTTAATTTAATTTAATTTAATTAGATTTATTGTAATTTCATTGAATTAGTATATTTATCATCAGCTGGTGTTTAAAGGTAAGGTCTAACTCTGACCGATGTTAAGTAATGATTACGTAAGGATCAGTGAGACGACACGTAATAATGACTAAGTGATTGATCTAAGATATAAATTCGCGAACAAAAGTCGTCGTAGCAGTTTTGGCGCTATGTTAAATGGCAAAATTACCCAATTTTACATCTTAGGAAAAATAATTTAAGAACCATTTTTAAATGAAAAGTGAATTGTGTTAATTATAAACTATGGAACGACGCGATCTCTATTAGACGTGATAAACGGATAATGCAAGTAGTGTGCTTGCCCTCGGAAGTAAGACGAAAATTTCATGGTTTTCTACGTTCATGTAATAATCTCGTATGGCGACTGCATTCAGTACCCTATTCTTAGGTAAGCTTTCATGGGGCTTTATCACAATAAAAGCTGGCCGCTCAAAATTTACATGATTTTATTTATAGAATAGAAGTGTTTCACTAGAACTACAGTAATAAAAGAGTCGTAGAATTCGTATGTCACACATAACCAAAAAAATCACAAATACGAAAAAATACGGCACCCGGACGTCTCAGCAAAAGAAACAACATGGCGGATTAGCCGCAAGAGTAGTGGTATTTTGAAACACAACTGACAATGAGTTCTGAACTAGGAAAGTGTACCCATACATAGAAAAAGAATAAGACTGTTGGCCTATCTAAATTGAAGGAGTCGAGTTGAAGCTGGTATGTTTATTTTAAAGCTTTGTTTAGATGTTTAAATTGCTTCGCTACAATTTGTTCACTGATCTCTCTGAATTCCGCTCGCTGCGTTTAGATGTCCATATAATAAACAACATTCGGAAATATGACTTTTATTTTCTCGTGTTGAAAACAACACACTTTTGCACACTCGGATAATTGTTGTTTCCACCACTCGAAAATAAAAGTCATATTTTTGTTATTTTCTCACCGCCGTGAAATGGCTCTATATATAAATCTAGGTCGCCCTACATTCCACGAATTTTCGATGATAAAAGAAAGAATAGCTGTGTGTCTCGTGGTGTTCAACAGTACTTTGGATCGATCATTATTTTTAGTTGATTTTCACAGGGTGAAATTTACCGCGACAACAACAAGCACACACCCCGATCCAAAAATATAGACGTGCCGTTATTTTTAGCTCGACCGTTTTACGAAGCTGGGCATTGTAGACAGGATCGCCCCCCGTGCCGTATTGTTGGTTCCTGGCTGCGAGTTATTGTATACCTATGTTGATTTGTTCACCTTAATTATTGCCGCAAACTACAAAGTACAAAAGTCAAAATAACATCACCGTCGGCACACAGTGCCACTGATTTGCCCAAAACGAAAACATGGAACATGAGATCGTGCAGGAATTACCAACGAGCAACCAAACGTTTACTTTCGTTGGTTGACTGGTTGTGGAAATGTAAGCTAGCTTAGAAACAATATTATGTTTTGCCTTGTGTTACAACAGATCAGTGGACATCCATCATCTAACGTTGATATGTGTAGCTACACACGTTTGCAATCTTTATTAAACAAGTCATTATATTGGCCCTCTAAAGGACTAAATCGTCTGGGGGTAGCCCAAATAAAACATAAAGAATTAAACAGCCAACATTAACAGGGAATTTTATAAAAGTTAATTTTTGCGATCTGCTTCCAGTTCCGGCGCTTTATTACATAGATGAAGTCATCACTCCAATGTGTCATACGGCGTTATAGGCAGAATAATTTGCAAAATAACTCTGTGCAGCGTTAGCAGTGTCACACACAAGGCCCACAATTGAAATGGTAGCAAGCTGTTGAGCCAGTATAACTTTTGCTGACCATCCGAGAGGTCTAGATTCTTGTGCAAACAACTACTGCAGCTAGATGTATCTTTCAGAATTCGGCGACTTTTTGTTAACATCTGACCCATACTAGCGACCGCATAGAAAAATTACACCATCTCATACAGAAAAAAAATACACTGACTCATGAGATCGATGGATTCTGTCAGTCTTACAGGAATACATGGACAATGTGGTTGCCAATTTCTGAATGGCGGGATCCACGTTAACTCATTTTAAAATTCAATCCACTGCGACGCCTGCGCTAGCCTATACAGTGTCCCAGAAAAATGCTCGTTATTGTGGGCTGTTTGTTCTCAAATAAGACAACTAGTCGTTATTAATGTTATACATGGTAGATGTTGGCATTTTATGAAGCAAATGGGAAATTTTACATTTAGCTGACAAAAATATCTGCTATTAAAACTGTTGATTGACGTCCATGAGAACGAGAAAAAAGCTTGTGAATTTTGAACGCTGATGTGGAAACGGTTATAAAAGGGAGCATTTTATAGGTTTCATGAAAAGGTTGGATATAGGTTCAATAGCGGCATAAATTGTGCCCATAGATTTGAAACGGTGCAAGTGATCGAGAAGAAAATGGCGACAAACCGGACTTGGATTGCACGGGTGGTGATATTTGATATTACTCCATAAAATATGAAGGGCTAATTGGCTGAGAGCGGGGAAATAATCCTATTTGCACATAATACTAGTGTTAATAGGAATATAGCACCTTTCTAGCACCTTGCTGTAGCGATGCCACGCAATTAACTTCTTAGTTCGGCATTATCAACATAGTTTTCCTAACACTTTTTCGAGCTTCGTAGCAAAAGTGGGACAATGTATAGAGGAGATATTACAGAGCGGCGCGGAGATGTTGGGTGGTGAAAACAACATACGGGAGCGTAATTATATATAGCATAGGCAACAAAGTAAACTGAAATTTGAACAATACTTTAACTCGCTCCATCACGGAAATAATATTATAATCTAACGCAGTGTTATACGAAGTAAAAAGAAATTAAAAGAGCTCATTCATAAAATAGAACAGTCTCCTGTTTGAAGTAGCTCCTGTTCGTTGCTAAACGATTAAACGTCGCCATTCGTAAACAGTTAAATTTGGCCAGCATTTGCGGGAAAATCCACAAGTGAAGATATCCGAAATATCTTGACTAGTGAAAATATAAGAAAGTAGGTCGATGTGTATTTGCCAGTATCTCACGGTCCACTATGTAATTAATTATTATGTTTCTCTTTAACCGGTATATATTTATAATCCGATAACAGCGATTAATCGCCTATTATAGGTATACCATGCATGGTAGTAGATATAGCAACAATTAGTGAGCCGGTGAAAACGGTCTTATGGCATCGCAGATTCTTGTAGCTAACTCAAATCCCAATTTCATCAAAAGTATCATGAAAAAATCTAGAAAAGTAATTATAATTACTCACTATTTGGGTGATTCCTGTCCACTGTTCCATTTACCCTGCCGTCTTTGGAAACCTGGAGATAATTTGTGACTCGTCCCAACTGAACACATAATCTGACTAGCATACTATTCGTGGGATATCGTCCTTGGCTTCGCCGCGTTCTTCTCTTGGTATGGGCCGATCCCTTATAGTGGTTACCAAAGTCGCGGTGGACCCGTCCTGTCCATGTAGTTATTCGCACGCCTTTGCTTCGCCTCGTGTCGTACTCGGAAGCAAACCTCGACTGGGTTGTGGACTTCCATGTCGGCAGGCACTGACCGAACGCAGATAATAACAGTACGATGGGTACAGCCACGCTTAGTAATCTCATAGGAACATCAATGTATATTACCGTGACAGAACCTGGGAGAGAAATTAGAGAATTGTCTGTCATGTTTGGCAAGCCAAGCCGCTACAGCCGGTTTTAACAATGAGAGCTATAACAAAAGTAAATACAGATAGGAACAGCAACTGTAAGGCTGTCAGCCAACCTGTCAAAATGTCCACGGTGTGTAACCTTATTTGTCTGCCTCCTTTCCGATCTAACCACAAGAATAATGTGCGCTGGCTACTACTACATCTAAAAGTGACGTCATAAGACGTTTCTGGGCTTGGTGTTTGCCGGTATAACGTCTACATGTTTTGCTATAGCCGGACAGATGAAGCGGTCAACAGCAACAGCGGTGGCTTAGCTGTTGGTATGCACAGCACACCGCTGCGGTACGGAAAATGTTTTTGTTTACAAAGTTTGCCATAGCGATGTTTCGTTGTGTTCTCGTTCATTCCTTCAGACATGTGGTATAAACAGCTCGACAATGCTTCAATACAGCACAAACAGAATTCCCAGGCCCGCCTGTGCTATGCACAAAACAGAAGCTGGAAGGGGATTGTGCTAGACCACTGGAAGCCTGTGCAAGGGGAAGTGCACCGACAGCTGAGAACATAACAATTCGCGCGGTACACGTATGCCAAAAAACAGAGATATAATAATTATATCACCACAATCGGCATATAAATTTCATGCACAAATACAAATCTTTAAGTTACATTATATTTAGGAAAAGGTGAACAGGCAATACATGGAATACATAGCTCAAAGCACATTCTCGAATACCCATATCAGTCCATCAATCCATAGCTATCAGTCACGAAGTCTGAACTGGTAGATTTATGTATTTTAAAAAGCTTCAAAGTAACGACAGTAGAAGTTGGTTTCCAACTAGGAGCACGCTATCAAAAAATACCAACAAATTATAGATACGAGACTCGATAGTTGAACATTAGATGCAGTAATGTTCTTTGAAAATAGTGGAATTAATTAATAGCTACCAAGCTTCTGTAAGCACGTATCCTTTTCATTGGGAAAAATGTTTATTTTTCGTGATTATCTTCGAGTAGCGAGTATGTATAGCTAGATACCAACAAAATCCTCTCTTTAACTAGTTAATAGTAAAATATATTCCTACCAGTAATACATTAATATGGTAGTTAGCTACATAATATTTTTGTAGCTATTAAAAGTCGACAGTTAGCTGATTTGGAAAAAGGAAAACGGCATACCTAATAATCAGAATGTATTCTAGGTATAGTACCCTATAACTTATCACTGTAGTGCTAAATGACGGGCTCTTGGTATTTTGTTGGGCAATTAGCAAATCCTACATGTAACTGCCCAAAAATCTGTACTATTTCTGGCACGTACAGTTAAAAGTGCTAAATGGAGTCCACAAGAACCAGAAAAAATCCTTTGATTTTTTTGAAAACTGGGGTCGCAATGTACTAAAAACGTCTATAAAAGGTCAGCATTCTTCAAAACAAATCGGTTCGCGTGGCTATCAAACTGGATTTCTCTAAGCCGACATCACCGTTGCACACAGTCAATGCTAGCTTTGGATGCAATAATTTTCATAGACATTGTGCATAATGTGGTGTGCTTTTTAAAATTCGGAAAGGGTATAAGACATAAAACTTTTGGGACATTTTCGACCCTGCCAACGTCTGCATGTGAATGCATTATCGAGAAGTGTTTCTATTTCAGGTTTTCCACTCACTAAGTGCCATTAAGCATGGAAGTCGTCGAAAGAGCATCACTTCCGTTCGATAGCGTAACACGTATCCCGTAAAATACTGAGTCTGTCTGGCCGAGTAGGCTCAGTTTACACGTCGCTCTTTTGTCGAGTCAAATTAAATTATTTCCTTCAAATCTATCGCAAGTCTTACATAAATCTGACGTATGAAGACTCTGTAAGATCTAACACCTAAACTTGCGTCAAAGCTATGTAATTATAAATGATGGATTAGCCATGTTATTCATACGCCACGCTTTGGTCGAGTCAAATTATTAACACAATGTAGACCATGGATAATACACGGAGAAACTTGCCTTCAAATCCTGTATCTCACGAACTTTTCGTCAAAAATAAACCCACTGTACGAATACGCTATTTTTGTTATGCTTAGCTACATTAAACCCGACGTATAAATACTTGTTGCATTTATGTTACATGATCATCACGATCTAGTACAATTAAATTTTACTCGGCAATAAAGCGACGTATAAACTGAGCATAATTCACGTAGAAAAAGCTCTTGCCTTCAAATCCCTGTATCTTACGACGTAAGTCAAAAAGACACGCGGTAAGCCAAATGAAAGCGGAAATCACGCTCAGTACGAATATTTTATTTTAGAGTTGCTAAAGTATAATATAAATAAATACTTGTTGCAGTTGTGTTACATATATCTTCGTCAACTCAGTTTGTTACAATAAATTTGGCTCGACAAAACAGCGACGTTTGAACAGCCTAAAATGTTGTGATGCCGTAGTTTCAAGTTGTCGACATGGAATGTTATTACGATAGTTATTTGGGATTTTCATGTTGATATTGGCTATGTTATATGTTTAGTATTACAGAAACGTTTTGAGACGTTTAACAATGTTTCTGGCAGTGTTAACAGTTTAGTACGGTATCTCTTTGCGAATAGTTTCAGACTACGGATAGAGGAATTTTCACGCAGTTTCCACAGCACAACGTACTATAAATACAAGTTACAATAAGTTAAATACCTTTCTGAGTCAGGTAACAGTAGACAGAGAACAGTAACACGAAGCATTCTGACCATGGCAGGCGATTGGATTTCGAATTGGTATTTAAAAACTAGTTAAATTATGGTCATAAGAGAACGAGTCGTACGTAAAGCAAGCACACGAAGCATGCGCGAGAACCGCTGTATCACATCTCACTTTAGCTCATATACTGGCTATACAGCTGAATAAAAACGGATTATAACTTGCTAATTATTAATGAGCCAGTTCTGTCAGGGCCTATATATTTAATCTGTATTTCTATTGTGCAAGCAGCATTGTCGACTATTTTACCAGGTAATAATGCTCTTTTAATTATTACTTATGTCTTACGACATCTCCAGCAGCTTCTAGATGCAGATTGTTGTGTGATTAACGTGGCATTGTTTGCGTTCTGAGATCCACTTTGAAAGTCCATGCTTTGTTATTGTTCCAGAGATACTGTGTTTCATCGTACATAACGAAGCCACGAACACCATCCTAGCTATATGAACGCTTCTGCTATCTATACGTACTGCAATTACTGTTTAGCGTAGAACACAGGAAATCACGAGAAACATTTTTCTTCTATAAGAATACTAGCAAATGCTTAGCTTAATCGCTCTTAATGGTGCATTGTATTCCGAAGCCAAATACTCTTGCACTTGACGTAAATTAGCATATATCATACAATTTTACCACAAAGGAGTACAGTATATATCAGGCAATGTTTTTCGCATGTACACCTGTTCGTAACACATGACCAAGGAAAATCGACCAGGTACCAAATTTTCGCGTTCTCGTGTATCGGTTACAGTAGTAGGCATACCATATTAAGAGGCGAACCATTTACGGTAGCCATCGTAAAGGTGATCGCGACCAGAATATATACCCGTTGTGGGCCACTGATTGTTTTGGATGACCCTGCTCCCTGGTTTCGTCCCGCGTTCGCTCTTAACCTGTTGACAAGGACTATAAAGCACGCATAGCTGTGCGATACAATCTGCACCTCTGTCAGACTACATCTAGCCGCCACTACAACAAGTTAACGAGATTGTGTTCAGAGCCACATAACACAGAACGAAAAAGGATGAACGATCACTAGACGTAACTCTAAGTGACATTGAAATCACTCTTACCACAAAAAAATTCATCCCACGAAAAAAGGACAACATTTTGGGGCAAGGTGCAGGTTGGCGATGAAAATAATAAATAATACCATACCTCTGATTGGGTACACAGGACTAAAATTTGAATATTCTTCGCCGCGGTTGCTTAACGAAAGACGAGGCGATCTTATAATTTCACACTATGTACACACATTGATGGCGTCTTCAGTCTTTCAACTGACTGTGCGCACTCTTTTGTACGCCGTTAATTACTTAAAGACTGTTAGAACAATGAAAGCGGTAGGTGACCTAACTCAGCCCACTTGACATTTTTTCAAAAGGACGGTTCACCCTAGCATCCAGCAAAACAACAACAAGGCTCGCTTCCCATACTGCCAAGCCGAGCAGACCTGCCATTACGATTCCCGTTAAAGTACAACAACTTCCGACAGGGAAGACTACATCCCGACGGTTCGAAGATTGCTTAAAAAATTTAAAAGCACGCACGAGAAAAGAGTCAACATACACCACGTCGCTGCACGAGAAAACAATAAGAACAAATTAGCTCACCAATACATGAAATAAACAAGATACTCGCGATGTTTCGGAGACGTCCAACCCCTGATTAGGAAAACCAACATGGTGTGGTGACCCCAGAGATGGGGTACAATGTTCACCACATCTTCTGCACACAATAATCTTTGAGGTTAAGCAAATAATGTTCAGCTGGCGGTCACAGCTGCTAGTCACCGTCTCTCCGTTGTATAGCACGGAACTGGAGTGAACGCTAGCAGGAAAGAAGACACAGAGAGAACATAATTGCGCTTTGTCGGTTTGTTCCTGCCTTGTTTTCCGACAATGGCACTGCCAAGTGCCGAATTGTTGGCGCTGCCAACACTTTCGAAGTGCGCTAAGCTTGCGGCTTCGTACAAATGTCGTAACTACATAAAGGGTAACAAAAGACACAAGAGGTCTTGTCTTGGGCGAAACGTCAGCTATAACAGCATAAAGTTATACCTTGCTACCAGTGGAAGCTTTGGCGGTACGGCCACACCTTTCCGTTAATATCCTGCATCAACTTCCGATACAAACTGCACGTGAGAATACAATATATTGTACTATATGCTACATAATTAATTATATAGCGTTGTGCAGCGTGACCACAATAGCGAACTCTGATTTTACAAAAATAGAAATAAATTCCCTGCTCTATACGACCATAATACATTCGAAATCAATATGCGTATACACAAATGCAGGTCAATATTGAGCCTGGATAACATCGATGTTAATCTTATGCTTTAAATTATCGTATAGAATACCTAGATGTAGTAAATATAAGCGTTATGGTATTTTGAGCTAATATACAGTGCCGAACATTGATTATTTCGTCGCTAAAACATATGAAATCGGATGCTTTGTTGAGTTTTAAAGTGCCTATCAACCCAAAATGGATTTTTGTAGACTTGAATAGAATAGAGATTAAAAATTTCTTCAATATGTTATGGGTTAGATTTCAGCATGTATTGTAGTTTCTGAGATATTATGACTAAAAGTGAGCATTTTGTGAAAAAAGTTGCGTCAGAAAGGGCCTGGATCCCAGGAATATATCTCC
>JAOTOK010115062.1:0-13888 GCA_025770025.1 Virgularia gustaviana | reverse complement strand
CCCAGAACTGAAGTGTGGTCCACATTTGTTTACATTTTTGAGACATGCGCAGAAGGGACTGTAACCTACCTTTAAAGATTATTTATGTAATAAACACTTTAACATTTTAATAGTTTTCAATACTAATATAGTTTCATTTTTTTTAGTTGCAGGAAATGTTAAACGACGCGCAAGAAGAAGTGGATGCTTTGCGAGGCGAGGTATGATTTGACTAGCGAGCTACATGCACGTTAACCACAAAATAAGGATCTAAACCGAAGACAAACTCCGCGATATAGATATAGATCGCCGACTTGGCTGTAAAAGCGGGCCACTTTTGGAGACCATGCAAAATGGCGGAACAAGCGGGCAAGAGAAGATCCGATAAATTGTTTATCCTAAAACGTTTAGTATCCAAACGTTATACAATGTTTTTCCGTGTTTCCAAGGGTTTCCAAGTGTTCTGAGTTTACTTCTTTGCTTCTTCGTGCGTCTAATGTAATGGTCAAATCAGCTTTTTGCCCGCTTGTTCCGCCATGTTGTTGTCACTTTCTGATTCTATAGGCTCAGCATGGGAGCCGACGATCTATACCTACTATATCTATGGGTGCTACAACACGTCCAGTATTTTTGCGTAGACGTGTAATAGGCAGTTTGCTGGCCAGAGAGCGCGGAAAAAGCTATATGTCTTTCACGTTGTCAAAATCCTGTCGACAAGGGTTGTTATATAACAACACTGTTTACTCCTGTTCAAACAGTGTTTACAGTTGATAAGAGAACATGGTCTGAACAACTTGCTGATTGGAACACATGGGCGTAGAATTTTGGTTTTCTCCGGGGGGGGGGGGGCGCGCACTACAAGACCATCCAAGTTAGGACTGGGCATTTTTTCGCGGTAATACTGTATTTAGTATGCAGGTACTAAAGTAGGTAGTAGGTAGTGAGTATATTAGTTGAAAAAAGACAGTAACAACGCAGCTTATAATGCTTTATAAGCTACATACATGCCAAAATAATATAAACTGTAACAACAAAAGTCCAAAGAGGTTTGTACAAAAAGAAGAAAGTACAAAAGAAGTTTGTCTGGACTGCGCACCGACCGCCGAATTATTTACACTCGTATAATTTTCCAATAATGGGGATTTAAGTTACGCTGTTATCGCTACATTTTCTCTTCTTTTCCTCAACACCACTGGCTTTCCGCCGGGGCTCAGCACTGTGTGTAAAATCTCTGGGGGGGCTCAGCACTGTGTGTAAAATCTCTGGGGGGTAATACTCTACGCCTATGCTATGGAACAAGTTCTTCATCGCAGAATGAATGGCTGTTATAAACGGCCTGTCATTGTAGATCGTTATTCTATGACTTGAATTTCTGCATTCATATGCTCTAAAAAGTTTTTAATAGCTATGAAGTTTTTCCAACTTTGCTTTTTTTCACGGAAGGTTTATCACGGGAAATCGACTGTAAAAAGCCTGGAGGACATTATCTCTCATTCAAGGAGCCAAGTAAGTGTTTATTTCCATGCTTTTTGCGCACAGGTTGCGAAAGACGTCAGAAATACGTGTTCAGCAAAAACATGAGACATGTCTGCCACATTAAAGGACTCTTGACACCATTTACTCAAAAAATTGTATTGGCAGAAGAAATTACGGTCCTTGAGCAAAAATATACAACATAGTGAATTACCGTATAATCTGTTTCAGGTTGTGCACCCAGTGAACTCTATCTATGAGTAAACTGGAACGCTAACTGCATATTAACGGTCCATAAGCTGCTTGAAGCCAAAATAGTTTTACTACGGTTTGGGTAGAAATACTTGACACTAAACGCACATCATATAAATCAAACTAAAACTCTTGAAACTCTCCATTTGGTGTGTTAATTTCAAGATCTTGGGTAAAAGGGAAGTTTTTTAAAACGAAAATCGCCACAAAACCGTGACATTATACGGGAATAACTATTCATTTTTCTAAAGAGTTCCGTTTGAGCCAATGTTTTAAATTCTTACAAACCAGATAGTCCTTTCCAAAAGCTTCAGTTTTTATATGAACCAGCGTCCGGTGTCAAGTATTTTTCTTCAAAATGTAGAAGAAATAAATTCCCACTGACTTCAAACCTGCACGAAACATGCAGACCAAACGACGAAATTTTGGCTTTAATCCCACCCCCCTTGAGTTATCGTTACCATGCAGTCTCCTTATAGAGGTCAATTCAATGACCATAGAAGTGACGTTTTTCTGCATATTTATTACTTTGAGGAATACATTGGCAAGAAGTCGCTTGAAGATACGATTAGTGAAGTTGAACAACTTCGTTCGAAGCTTTCGACCTCGAATAAAGAAAAGTGAGTAAATTAAAGGCACATAGTGCTCTTTTGAGCGATGTTATCTGGTGAATGACATCGTAAGATAACTGTCGTGAGTGCATGGATCTCTATTCAGGAACTATTGAAGTTGAAAATATCGAATTGAATGCATTAAAAACTGGCAACACAAGTTTAATAGAACAGAGTTTAGAAAGCAGGAAAGCACAGACATTTGGCTACCAAATAATGTTTTTCTACAGTGTGATTGTCAAAGTTCGAAAACGAATAAAGTTAATATTGCTAGCCCAAATATTGAAATAAGCATATTTTACCGTTATAAATTTAACGCGAAGTCATGGAAGAAAAAAAAGATTGGTATTTATGGCTATAGTGATTCTAATTTAAGTCGTCAAGATGTGGTCACACTTCGATAAAATTCGACCGTCTCCTAGGAGTTTAAAATGCTCTCAGGAGCTTGGTCTGCCAGCTCTGTACAGCTTCTGGCGCCATCTTGGATTTGCAGTGCCAAATATCGGCTAGTCAACAGTCTGGCACGCTCTGTACGGATGAGTCAAAAAGCTGACTCATATTGAAGTTTTACGCTTTATTACCACGGTAATAATTTCCCGTGGAGTTGAAATGCATCGTAATGCTTTAATATCTATTTAAATTTTAAATTGGAAGTTATGTCCGTTCTGCGCTTCTTTTGTGCGCATGTTGTAATTCAACCGTTGGAATCTTAATTGTTGGGCATGCGCATTTGTGCATTTCCAGGTAAACGTAAACAAGCATGGAGGAAGGCGAAAGTCCTTCTCTGAGTGCTGTTAATGCCAAGTCGGGGGCTTTAGAATTGTCTTCAAGCAAGATAAAAAGCAAAACAGAAAGAGTATCAGGCCGAAAGAGATTCGACAAAGATATACAATATTCAATAAAGATTAACAATAACCATAATAAGCTCCAGAAACTTATGCCTGGTTTAAATAAATCCAGTTATAATTTAAGATGCGAACATGCATAAATAACCTTCCTCTTACGCATACCAATCGTTTTAAGAATACATTTATCTTTTCGTCGTGTAATCAATTACACAAAGCAAACTCATTGTAATGATAGTAGTTTTTGTAGACGTACAGTCTGGTTTCTTTTTTAATATTTTTTTACACTTATACTATCTACACATATATACTTATCTCACTCACACGTCAGTATATATATATATATATATATATATATATAAATATCATACATAAATATAAGCTGATCTTAAATAGTACTTTTATTAGTAATATGTAAAACCTACTCAATTCAGCCCTTTTGGCTGCCATGTAGTTTCATTGAATTATCTATCTATACCTTTTCTGAGAGCAATTCACGCTCTAGCGACAGTTATTTAGAATTGACGCCGGACAATCACAAGAACATAGCAGCTTTGCTTCTGGATATTAATTATTTAAAAAGAAAGCAATCTATTCTTCTTTATTACTGATATTGATATTCCATCGTTTCTAGAGCAATGTGATTTTACTGTTGTGTTTACTTTCGCACAAATTGACTGCATACATGGCCGGGAAAGTGTCTATCGCATGAAAAATCACGTGCGATTTTTACCATCTGCATAAAGAAAAGGAAATGCCATGGCAATGCTCAACTGACGTGAAATTTCAAGTGAATCAAATGCAAGTCCCTGAGTTCTGACCTCCCAAACTTTGTAAACATTTGATAACTTTCGCGAACATTTTACGCTCCAATAGACCGGCTTGTGAACTAGGCACGTTACCAAGCACGCATTTCAACAGTAGATCAGCAATGCATGTATAATTTACTGTTGATTTGAATAACAAAAATTTTGTGTTCTTACTACGCATTTCAGTGTTATGTGCGTTCTGCATTTTCTAAAACGGCGTTTGACGTGCGGCGTTCGACGCCGGCCTGGTTACCAATTAGCTGAAATTGGCGCCTTTGTGGCTTTGGTTTATTTCTTTTTTATGCAATACTTTTTCTGTGAGAAATATTACTATCAAAACTCAGGTTTTGGTAAACTTTCGAAGGAAATTATACATGATTGGTAACCAGGCCTGCGTCGAACGTCGAACGCCGTTTTGCAAAATGCGGAACGCACACAACACTGAAATGCGTAGTAATAACCCTGTAAAACTTTATTAGGATGAGTCAAAGTCACGAGTTGCAGACGCTACGACGGACGTCTGAACGACTGGCAGGTGAAGTGAGCGATCTACGGAAGCAACTGATATCTGAGAAATACGAAAAGTAAGTTTCTCGAGTTTTCTTTCAAATACTTATGAAACGAAATTCGACCCAATCATTCTATGATTGCGTGATGAAGATCATTTCAAGTTTCGACATTTATCAGTAGAATAGACGTTCGGAAAGCTTTAAAAAGCTCTCATATATAGAATCAGTTATGTAAGGGTTATATACCGTGACCGAGGTTGATATGCCAGTTTATGCACCTTTTCTAAATGACTTTCCAAAAGATACGCGTTTTTGTAGCATGCTAAGCATAGTATAACACCTCCAGAAAATAGCCTACATTCGGTTTGGTACAATGGAGATACGCAAGTTTTTGAGTTAACTCGTTATTCATTATGACGTAATTAACATGCACTCGACGTTGTAAACAAACTGAAGCAGATCAACAACGAAGCAAGTAAACCGGCGAAAATTTGTAAAATAACTCACAAAACAATTTTACCAGCTCTTTCAGATGAGATCATAAAATTTTTTGTGTCGTAGGTACTCTAAGCATTTGTTTCAGCTATTTATTCTGAGTGTCGTGTAAAACAATCAATGGATGTATTCATAATTCGTGCAAGTGGGAAGAATGACGCACAATGATATTTTGTGTGAAAACATCTCGAGAACGAAAACATCTCAAATATCACCCACAGGATCCTTCCAACAAGACAAAAACTTTTGCTGTCAAGGGAAATTTTTTATAGACTCATTAGAAAGATCTGTTAAAATGGTTTTGTAAGTTATTTTACAGTTTTTGATTTACTTTCTTCGTTCTTGAGTTATTTCAGTTTGTTTACAACGAGGGATGCTAATTACGTCACATTGCATAATGAGTTGACACGAAAAGTTTTCCATCTGCGTTAGAATCAGTGACTTAGTCTTTTGAGATCCTCTGTTATAGAGTATACTGAGAAGCTGATGAAATAAAATTCTTAGGAAATTGTTGTAGTTAGGGATAACAAACTTTTTGGAGATTGCATGTCAACTCATTATGCATAGATTTGTTACGTAATTAGCATGGACGTCCTAAGAAAACTGAAATAACTCGAGAACGAAGCAAATAAATGAAAAACTGTAAAATAACTTACAAAACCATTTTAACAGATGTTTTCAATATAAAAAAAATTCCCTTGATATAGGCACTTTAAGTTCTGGACAGGAATGTTCTTTGATAAATTTTATTTGTACGCTGGTTAGAGACAACTCTTATCCTACCTACGTCTTTTTGTAGGGAGAGAGAAGCGAGAAGACGATCAGCACCAGGAAAGTCCGTAATGTCAGGTGCTTAGATTTTTTTGTTTTCGTTGATAACTGTATATTTATGCAGCAGGGGTCTGTTGTATAAAACTCTTAACTACATTTTGCGTATTTAAATCGTAGTTAACTCTGAAATATATTACTCTGATTGGCCAATTCTGTCACTAACTATTGTTAAAGTGCCTATACCGCGAAATCAAATTGCATGTATTTGTGATGTTTAGCATATTTCAAAACGGAAATGCAAAATATTTCGAACGGAGAGCTTCATCTTCATGGCCTTTTTCGCTGATAACGTTGCTGGAACTGACGTCATTTAAGGCTGTTTTGCATTTTTAACACAAAATTAATCTCATTAGCATTGCCTTAAATGACGTCAAGGCCGTAAAATTTGCCAAACAAAAGACCATGAAGCCGAAGTTTTTACTGCGAAATATTTTGAATGTGGTTTTAAAATGTGCTAAACATCAGAAATAGACTCAATTTCATTTGGTGGTATAGGCACTTTAAGAGTTAACTACGCTTTTATACAACCGGTCCCAGGACAATACATCACAGGACACGTGTCGTCGCGGTTCATCTTTTACCGTTTTGTATCCAACGCGGTTCTTGCTGTGATGGTGGCGCAAATATTTACAAACTACACACAAAAAAATACCACAAATGTAAACCGATTTTAAGCCAGAGTAATTGAGTACAATGCCTCTGGGTATTTGCATTGCAGTGTTTTGCCCGTATAGAGCGTTTTCGCGTGACGTCATGGCCGCCATGTTGGTGTTTCACTTCAAAGCTCCGACACACTCATGGCAGCCATGTTGGTGTTCCACTTCAATTGTTCGGATGCTCAACAGAGCAAATAATTAAATGCAAATTAATTTGTGAAGGCGCTCTATATGTTAAAATTACATGATTGCCATGTAGTCAAATATTGTATGAGAAGTTGATTCCATGCAATTACGTGCAATTTCATCCCGGACTGAGATTTCATGATTTCATCCCGGCTGTTGATGTATGGAAACTAGACTAGACTATGGAAACTAGAGAAATAATTTGGATAAGAAAGACGATGTGTAGAGGAAGAAATGTGTCTTTCATATTCAAATTATTTCCTAGTTCCCATACATCAACAGCCGGGTTAAAATTGCACCATGTAATCAACCTTAAAATTAATAATACTTTGTCGGGTTTTGGCATGATGTAATAAATTTCCACTACCTTTTCCGTCCAACACCGACGACATCAAAGGTGTTATAAAATAAAGGATCTGCACGTAGGGTAACTATTCTTTTAGTGAAACTTTTTGTACTTACTATACTTTTCTAGGATCAAATCGAGATTCTTCAGAAAAGAATAGCAAAGCACACACTTTAGGTTCTAGCGATAGTGAGTTTACTCATGGATTACCACGAGGTCGCTCCTCTCCACTCTCCTTTCTTAACACATATCACGATAGCGTCATCTCTCCCATCAACCATCGCGATAAAGAATAATCGTACTGCATGTATTAAATGGAATCACACCTGATGACAAGTTACGGTAAAAATAGAGATCTTGGTAAAGAAAAATGCCGCAACAAAAAAATATTGTCTCGCTGAAAAAATCTTTTATATAGCTACGATTACCATTTGAAGTTTCACCAAAACTTGTTTAGTTCTCGAGATATCATTTGGTCTTAAAGGTAATGTCTAACGAAACACATACTATGATAAATACGTTTAGTACAAGTCGTAGCGACGTACAAGTAGCTTGTAAGTAAAGTCTAGTAGATTTCTCTGATAGGAAATAATAGTTATTGGAAGATTCATTGTGTATTGAGATGTCGTGAGTATGCTACTTTGTATATCAAACAATTCTGGATATCTCCCGAACGAAGCGAAGTTACAAATTTAGTACTCCATCGTTTGAAATGATCTTCAACATAGAGTCACAAAAAGTGAAATTTCATGTAATAAGAACTTAGTCTTTAGGCTGCGAAACTTATAGTATTAACACCGTGATTCTTACGATCTCTATTTAAAAGGTAACTTTTCGTCATATGCAGGTCTGTTTTCCTCTACGCTATTTTTAACACACCACAAGTGTAAATAACAAATGTATTTTATTCTACTTATATATAGTTAGCAAATAAGTAATTAAATTATTTTTCTTCCACTCATCTGGTTTTGCAAGGCTTTTGTAAAGGTTTTCCCAACAAATGTCCCTTTCAAACTGTAAGAAACGTAAGTTATTTCGAAAAGCAACATTGGTTGAATGCAAATACGACCATTTACCAAACACGTTTTGACAGGTATTTGAAATTGACAAGACCCTTCAACCGCCGTGATTCGTGATTAAAACACACTACAAGTAGCTGAGAAACGTCTATATTAATGGAAATATTATTCGAATATACTCAAAAACTCGAATATAATGTTTTCATCGCAGCTCGAGATTCTCAGCTTGTTTACTGACACTGTGTTTTGATCACGAGTCAGGACGGTGGATGAGCCATGTCAACTGATTTCAATTTTCAAATACCTGTCAAAACGTGTTTGATAATCTGGGAAACGGCAGTGTTTCAAACGCAAGCAAATGCTACAACAAAAATTTACAATAATATTAAGCCCGGTTCACAGTTATCGTAAGAATCGGGGAGTTTTCACGTACCCAGTGTCTTGTACTTCTTGCGACTTTGCGATGAGCGTGTTCACACTTGCGTATAAAAAATTCCCGATTGTAGGGGACAACAAACATAAAGTGTTCACACTTGTCATAAGATATTGGATTACGTATTAAAACCTGTACATAATATTTCATTATTTTTTTTTCCATAATAATTACATGGTCTTACAAAAAAAAGTAATCCTTGAGCGGATTTTACGCCACGGTTACAATTACATACAAAATTATTCCAAGACATATTAAAATACCCGATTTTTAGGATATTCTTGTAACAAGTAAACCAGACTTTAACCGTACCTCATGCGCATGGCTGTAAGCGGGTACTCAATGATTTCGGGACGGATTTACTTCGGTTCTCGATCTCCTTTGGTTCGAGAACCGATACAATGAGATTGAAAGTCTATATATTGATAAACTTGATGTCATTATGTAATTGGCCCTAATTAGCTAATAATTAGCTAATAATTAGCGTGTAATGACGTCAATTATTAACTAATTAGGACCAATTACATCATCAGATATTTTCTGTATTGGCTTGTTTGAATGTTCTTTAATGTCATAGGCCCAAATGGCGGGCTCATAGGCTCAATGTAGCTATTATTTAACAAAAATCATATCAAACCATCTAAATCATATACGAAAGTTGTCGTAGTCAAGGCCATCACTACATTAATTGCTCGAGATTGTAGGATGACATAACTATTGCAAGGCATTTTTATTGGCCCAGTCATAAACAACATAAATTTTATTGTTTTCCAAGTCCGGCATGCACTCGTGGACATATCTAAATAGAGCATTCTGATTGGCTGAGCTATAGGCCGTACCAGGCCATGTCGATACACTCCTATTTTGGCGGGAAAACAGAGGCAAGGTCTCGACTCTCGAGGCGTTCATCATAATTTTACAAGCCAAAAACGAAGAAAAGTGCACTCAAAGCGCTTCTACAACGTTGGGGTTGAGCACTATTCGGCCCAGACAGTTTTCAAACGAGATATTTATCAAATAACAAAGGAAAACGACAATTTGGTCCGTGTAGAAGTCCTTTAATCAAGACGAAGACGAAGTATGCTAATGCTGCCGTACTACTGTCTAAAGTCGTAGCCGTAAAGTAGCTAGCCGTGACAGTCACAAATCTCAAGGTAGGCTTCTTTCTTTATGCAAAGTCGTCGTGTATGTCTACGCGAGTCTATAACTGTCAAAGTGTATTCAGTTCTCAGTAATCTGTATCTGTGTTCCCCTTGTGGATTTTATTCTGTTTGACTTGGCTTAAAACACGAAAGTCTTCGCCTTGGTGTATGTTGGTAGAAGGCGCTTGCTTGCAAAAATATGATAGTTTGTATTTCATTTATACCCAAGACTGAAGACATGCAATGTATAATTTTACAATTTCTGAAAATTAGTCAATTAACAATATATTTTGTGTATACGAGTGTTGTTATTGTCGTGTATATGTATGTACTGTTAGTCTGTTTATACATACACGCCAGGAATGGCACCAGTAAACATGGTCGCAAATGATAAAATGAATAATACAGTGCACTGGACATTTTGTGATGCAAAAACTTCGCTGCTACACCCCCAGAAAAAAAGGAAAACGGAAGTTGAAGAAGGAGAAGAACGCGAGAGAACAAGGTGAAGAAAGATGGGCTTAAATGATAAGATTAAGAAGTTAGAGGATAAAACATCGAGGAGGAGGCAGTGGCATAGCCACAAGGGGAATTGGGGGTGCTATGACACAGTTTCCAAAAAAAAACTGGAGAGAAAGTATTGAGGAGGGGGAGGGGTTGACATAATTTCCTCAAACACAAATATGGTGGTCAAAACGTTGCATGGAAACCAAGTTTGTCATTTTGACCAGTTTTGCTACGAATGATGGTAATGGGGTTCGAACTGGACATATTTTTTATGATCCCACATTTTCAAATATTCCAAAAAAATAATCAGAGGCTTTCCCAGGGGGAGTGCTACTGCACTCTTGCATTTAATCCCCCACTCATTTTTGGCCGACTACGCCCCTGCAAGGAAGGAACAAAAACAAACAACACATACCGCCAACATAAGCAACATTGTCAACAACAACTGTAACCAGGGCCGTCCCGACTGGGAGGGTGTGGGGGGGTCCCCCCCCAATGCTTACGAATACAAATTTTCAGGTAAATCCATGGTTGGTGACACATGATAAATCAGGTAAATATTTCGGTTGTGATCAATAACTTAATCATTCAGGAGAAAAAATTACCAGATCAGCTCATTTCGATCTATTATGGTTTGTAAATATATAAAGCCAACATTTTATCAACGTTTAATCCATTTGATCATGTTATTCCAATTAAACATAAAAGAGTAAGCTATAATATGCTAGTTTGCTTGTTTACCTTTGGAAAATATTTTCAGGTAAAATGTGCTAACGGGTAAAAAATCAGGTATTTCAATCCGTTTCACCCCCCCAAACAATCAGCGCTCGGGACGGCCCTGACTGTAACACAGACAAAAAAGGAACAATAGCAATGGACATACTACAGCAATATTAGCAACACTGACAGCACTAACATGATCACCATTCACTCCAGCACTACCACCCACGACACCACAATTACCAATACACTGTCAGGTAGTTTTCATTGAGCAGTATCATAACAAATTACATGTTAATGGCCATAAGGAATTTTTTACTTGGTTTCGATCAATATCTGGTTGATGCCAGGTGGTGGGAGGTACATGAAAATCCCAAGTTTTGAATCACTACAATTTAAAAAGAGTACAAAAGTAACATTGATGTGTTGGATAACACTACTGTAAATACTGGAATTGAGCAGAAACATGTGAGATATCTAATCTAGTTATTCTCATATCTACAAATACTTTTGCCACTAATATCAACAGAAATACTTTTGCCATTTAATAACTCACCCGTAAACACCATTATAGTTATTTGAAAATACATGTTAATTTTCTAGAATAAATTTAAATAATAAATAAACTAGAAATAATAAAAGAAACTTTGTCCTAATATCTGCATGGTAAAACTCTGGGTCACTTCAATGACTATTAAGTCAAGTAAAAAATATAATTTAGTACATGATGAATTTGAAAAATCAAATAATACAACAACATATTCAGAGTAATATATTATACAACATTGCATTGCAGTACTACATTTGGTAATTACTGATACTTCAAGACTTTTCACATCATAAACTTTATTGAATAATCAATTGGCATATTTTTTTAGTAGCCACATGATCTTATATTAGATATTAACTGTTTCAGTAAGGAAAGTACAACTCAGGTGAAAAAGGGTTGGCATGCCACCTAGCGTTAG
Organism: Virgularia gustaviana; assembly: GCA_025770025.1. Taxonomy (NCBI): domain Eukaryota; kingdom Metazoa; phylum Cnidaria; class Anthozoa; order Scleralcyonacea; family Virgulariidae; genus Virgularia; species Virgularia gustaviana. Next base: position 2,107 of record JAOTOK010115062.1, on the reverse strand, counting down.
CCATCATAGCACAGCTAGTCTACTTCCAATTACAGGTAGACTCTGTTACACTTTAGTCTACATTTCAGGATAACAACTTTGTAGAGATTAATCAAACAAACCAGATTTCACAAAAAATTAATATCAATTAATCATCTTAATAGTGTTAATTTCCTTTGAAGTTGGTACCTTTTATATCTGTCTGTGAAAAGGAGAACATGAATATGTGCCCTCTATATGGGCAACATGAGGAAGACCTTAGCCAGAAACGGAAACTTTAGTAACAAGCCTGGAAGTTTGCATCTTTTATACAGCCACAAAATTCATTGTCCTAGTACCTGGAAGTTTCCATGAGTTTTATACACAACCAAATAAACATCTATTTTGTACTGTACATTGCCATGTTATTTCTCATTGCATGTTGGTGATGAAGTCACATGATCAAAATATTTTATTCACCCCTGTCCCTGGCCTTGCAAAAGAATCCCTGGCACCAACCCCAGCTTAGTTAATGCCCCTGGTCGAGGCCCGGTTCAATTAATTAACCTGCAACACACACAAATTATTTCAGTCATTTTATTGACATGTTAATTTTAAAATACAAAACTTATCGATAACCTAATAGTCTAATAACCTTAAGCAACAGCCTAAAACATCTACACCATAAATGTCTACACTAAAAAGCAAGGACGGAAAGGCTACAATAACAGGTACACAGTACAAGATTTTGAATTATTTATATGCTCAGAGTTTTTTGGGTGTATGTATGACTATATTATACCTGCATGGATGCTTGGTATTATTTTAGTCTCCAAGAAATGACTTCACATCTTGGTAGCCGTTTGACCTAGCCACCCCGATAAGTTGACCAGTACACCGTCGACCCCTCTTTGGCATACAAAAGCTGCAGTTACATATGCCCCGACAGGGTGGACATGTCCAGTTGTCGTCCAAAAGTGCGTCCCTGACGCTTTCTCCATAGCGGTTTCTCAGACAAGGGCCACAGAACTGGCCTCTTACACCCAAACAAGCCTCATCCCTGCATATTGTCTTTAAGTCATCAGTTTTTTGGCGACATTGATGACAGCTTGTGCCGAATTCTCGGTCATAGTGCTTCTCCGACACAGTGTCCGCGACTAATAGTAGTTCTTCCTCGCTGAAATCCGACGCTGGTCGTATCACACGCTCAGCCTGAAACTTGCGCTTTCTTGGCGGCGAGTCTGGCAACGTGCTTTGCGATGAAGTACTAGACATAGAGCCATCAGTTCGCCGTTTCTTGGTCAATGGTCCGATCCAGCGGACAACAAGTCGGGTGCTCGAAGATGTTGATTCACTGTCACAAGACAATGCATCATCGACGTCGTCGTCTTCTACATCAGAAGAGTGATACGAACGAGCATGCCGTGTCGGGTTTCGTCTTGGAGGAAGGCGAACGACCGGCTTTCGCGTTCCTCGTGGTGTCTTCCTAACTGCAGGAGTAGGACTACTAAGGGTTTTCGCTACAGCCACAGGCGAGCACACTTCATGCTGATTCTCCCCGAAAAGCTTCTTCATCATTTCTTTATTCTCCTCGATCTTCTGCTCCCTCGCCAATTCATAAGCACTTTTTGCTACTCCATGCACAGAAGACATCTTAACTTATAATTTTTATCCTGTAGCCTGGTTGATTTTCAGTTGATGTTGCAAGCTAAAGCTGTACAATGAGTACAACACTGATACACGAGGTGCATGCAATCCACTTCCGGTGTACAGAGGTTGCTTTAAAAGGAACTTCCGTTTTCTTGGTTTGTTTATAATTTTACATTATGCAAGGCTGTTTTAACAGCTGAAGTATAATATTAATTATATGAAAGATACGAGATTTAACAATGCATTGTCTTTATTATCCACTCTCAAAATACACTGAATCAATTTAAGGTGGCTCCCTATACTTGCTGGAAAGTTGCTGGCTGTAGGTTTCATAGGCAGTATTCGGAAATGAATTACACTGCTGATGGTTAAAATAACATTTAACTTATTGTCAAGAATCTTACGAATTGGAGACTGCGGTCTAATTATCTTTAGCAACCGTTGCTATGGTAACAATGACGTTTCAAAATGGCCGCCAATTACTCTTTAATCGCGTTTA
>JAOTOK010114952.1:0-13891 GCA_025770025.1 Virgularia gustaviana | reverse complement strand
TGAAATCTACTGCAATTTTGGCGGTCCTAAGTTGAAAACTGTGATAGTGATGACGTAATTACCGAAAGGGTGTATTTGCTTGGAATATACTAAGTGGTAGGAAGGTTGTTAGTTCGTCAATTTTCTGCAGTCTTGTGGATATCAAGTTCTTACGAAGTTATATTTAATAAACGCGCTAAAAAGTCACATCGTTTGGCGTTTAATACACAGCGACAGAGTAAAACTGTCGTGTGTTAGAGTATTAAAAATAGTCGTAATTAAATAGACAGTATTATTGGGAGGGAAATAAAAAGTTAATAAGGTTTGTGGCCGGTGCTTCCGACTTACCCTCCTGCGGGAGGTTTGCGGAACATCGCATCCTTTACGCCCCTGGCGGCATTTCGGACCTCCGAGCGCTATCCACGGGACTAAGCGAGCCCAAAATACCCTGAGAGGGAGGGAACAGTCGGCCAAAATGACTGCCCCTTGGTATCGGTCTCACCTCCGCCCTTCATCAACCTAGGTTAGGAACGGCTGAATTTACAAGCCACGTGTTCCTGGTTTAGGACATCAATAGTATATATTTGTTATTTCTATTTATACCTCATGCAAATTGTCTACAATACAATTGTGCGGGACATTTACAGGGCTGGCTAAATTGCCGACAATCGTCGCAGGTGAAGTAGTTGTCTTCCAAGGCCGATATCTCGAAAAGCACGGATTGAAATGAACCAAATGAAGCTGAAGACATCCTCTACTCGAATATTTTATTTTTAGAAAAGTTACATGTACTGCAGACCCGCTGTGAGTTTCACAACAAACTCTAAATGGGATAATATCCAATTACACGCTACCGATCAGAAAATCGTCATTTTTCAAAACTATTTCAACCAAAAGATATCCCAAAAATTAGATTACATGCATACAGCTGGTAGGAAAAGTACGTTTATGGTTACTTGAATATATTTGTGCTTGAACATTTATCGTAATATTCTGTAGTTTTAACAAAGTCCTAACAAGGTATTAAGGTCCCCCTGTGCGAAAAATTCCGCCAAGCGACATGTGATATAGCGTAGTGTAAACCGCCCTGGTGTAAACCTTTAGGGAAGCTCAAATCCGGCTTGATATTTATTAATAAAGGGGGAAGGAAATGGCTGCATTTGTATTGAAACAATGTTCTATATAAAAGCACCAAATGGGAGTTTGATCCCGAAATTTTCCCTGCGTGGCGTAATTACCCTCCAAAGTTGTCACGGTGGCTACGCCCCTACACTTGAAATTGCAGAACGTGAAAAGAATAAATAAACGTGATGAGTTTGAAATACAAGCTTTTATAGAAACACTGGTCATTGTTTTTTCGTGTTCGACTATTACAGCTCTCACTTAATGATTTATCAATCGGTAATTGCAAATGTCGTGAAAGGCCAACGTACGATTATAAATATGCAGCCTGCAGGCCGCAATATTGTTTTCCTTTTCAATTTTATACTATAAATTCTGTAAACGTACCGGCGACAATAGCAATTTTATTCCGTCTTTGCGCCGATCGACTTGCATAAATTAATATCAACGTTTATATATTATTCAAATATATCACTGATTTAAACTATAAGACAACTTCCGGTGGGGCCACTGTATATATCGACTTCCTGTCGGACATTGGTCACAAACAACAAAGATGGCAAAAATATTAACTTTGATGAGGCCTGAAGGCTGAACAGTTTAGCGGCAGTAAAAAGGATTTACTTTGGATAATTGGTGGCAATAAAGTACTATGACCCATGTAAGTTATTTTGTTGCAAATATTATATTTATAACAAATATACAATGTCAATGCATGGAAATCTCAATTGAGTTTGAATTGAAACAAACACTTAGACTTACACTAGTTATGAGCTATGGTTGAGTGACATTGGAACAAGAAAGTTGCGTGTGCTCTGTTTACTATTCTCTCGCTATTCTTTTGAGTAAAACGTGCTCTACTTTTATGACACAACATATACAAAGAGAACAGTGAACTTCGCTTCAACCAGAAATGGATTATATAATATGTTCGAAGTACTCATGATACATATCTGATATGGATAGACTTGGCCTCTCAGTCTATTGTATGTTGACATTTATATTTCATTTATTTGCGATAGACTACAGTTTACGAACTTTCACAATTATATCAATAATCAATAATGGCAGAATTCTTGCTATTTGTCAATGCTTTAGTTGTGTAACTTACCTCGCCAACCATGAAACTTTGACAGCTTTTGAGTTTATAATATTACGTGGTTTTGATTTGCAACAGAACGAAATCAAACTGTTTTAAAAATTGCGTCGAGCTGTGAGCATTGTCAACTGACAACTGTCTGTCTGTCTGTGACATTCACATATTTTACTTATAGTGGTTTCATCATCTCTGACTTTATGTGTTGCAACATGCAAGCGTTGGATTACACGACAACTGATTTATTTTTTCTGATGATATTTTAGGATTTTGTGCCATGAGTGCAGGCTATGAGTTGTCTACCTCGTCCAGTGAACCTACTCTGCCTTGGTTGTCTGCTGCGGAAAACCGTCAATCAGACTACACTGATGTAACTCCGGGAGAATATGTACTTCGCACACTATTCTTTGAACTCACAGTGGTCACTGAGAGAAAACTAGAGCAAGTTCTCTCAGAACCTCTTGTAAGTTGTTGCTTGTAATCAATCCATGTTGTGGTAATTCATTTTAGTTCTCGTGTGTGTCGGATTAAAACCAAATAATAAATTATCCTACTTCCTACGTTAATGTTTATTTGCATGTCAGTATTTTTTCCACTAGAATGTATGTTTCAGCTTCTTACTCACTGTGTAAGTCTCTTTTTGGAGAAGCTGCAACATTGCAATATGTTTTTGTACAAAAATAGTGGTGACATTATTATCTCTGAGTCAAGTCATTGAGCCAATAATAAACTGTCAATTAGTTTGTTGACCTTTAACACATCCCTGGCAACCTAGGGTATATTACTTGCCTGAGCTTATAAAATTTACATATGATAGATAAACTAGATAGATATTGTGTTTTTCACTTTGTCTGCCTATGAACCTTGGTCATGCAGCTTCATTGCAGTTCTTGATCATGAGATCATGTGAACTCTAGGTATTAATAGCATGCTATATTTGGTCATTTATCTTCTACAGTATGTTTGGCATGTGTTGTTATACCATTATGAAGCTGATTGATCAGTTCATTAGTTGAAGATGTCTATTTCGTACCACCTTTGTACTTATTAATAGCATTGTCAGTATTGCATCTTGTAAAACCTATTGTAATAGACTGTGGTCGAATTTCTGATAATCATCAAGTGGTAACATTGAAGCATGCAAGATTATATTATATTATGTATAACAGAATTTTTGTATCTAAATGAAAATTTCTGGAAACGAGACATTAATTCTGATGCATTGCGTGCATAGGTGTATAGGTGCTATCATATTACTGATCTGTGTATAGAGATTAGCGACTACACCACATCCATGTATAAAGCCTAAAGTACTACAGTTTCGACTAGGTACCTGATATAGTGAAAGTTCTAATATTATTCACAATTTACTTGTATAAAGCAAGATTGTAGTATTGATTGGTCCCATAACATGCATAAAGGTTGTTAAAATACAACCTAACCTTATACAACACTTTCTAATATGCTCTGGACTGCCTTATCTACAATCACCCAAATTAAGCTGGCCATTTTTATTAAATCATCTGCCATATAGATACAAAACCCAATCTCTCTCTCTCTCTCTCTCTCTCTCTGAGTCTATCTATATATACTGGTAATATCAATACAGCAATATGTGATATGCTATTATTTTTATTATTCTAGTTGTTTTTATTTGTTTTAAATTTTACTTATCATTTTGCGGTGGAAACACCATAGTAACCAACTTAGTAACTAACTATTAAAGCTGGTTTACATTTTTTTCTAAAGTTGTATATTAATTGTCATTTTGGTATATGTACAGTACAATAATCAAGTGATATAGATGATAAGAGCTGTTCATGAGAGCTGGGACTGTAAAGCAATTTCTAATATATGCACACAAATGCTAACAGTCTAAAAATTATGTTGAATAATTTAATGTGCATGAAAACAGGTATAGTTAATTTTGAGACTTTATACATTATCTTTAATAATTTTGTTGATTAAACAATTGGAAATAGAATAATCTTGGAACACAGTAGTATTGTGATGCACAAGAATCATTGTTTATTTTCAGGAAAAGCCTTTATCCAAGTCTTTACAAAGAGGGGAAGATCCTCAGTTTGATCAAGTAATAAATTAATAATTTCTTCATTTTATTCCATAATAATTAATATTATTAGTAAAACATAAGAAAAACTTGTCATTGTTGTTTGTACAAAATTCTATATAATTATGTTTTTATTATGTCTTCTAGCTTTTGAGTTCTTTGAATGCTGTTGCACAATACAGTTTAACCTCTCTTCTGAGGATACTGTTTGAGTGGCATGCAAAACAGGTAAGAATTAGCATATAGAAACCCAGAAAAACCTGGTTAAAACAGTTCAGTAGAATACAAGAATGGTGATGGATTGTTACTTGTTAATACCATTTAGTTTTACAATACTTAGCTAACACTGTTATGTGATTGTTTCTCCCAAATTAGTAGTGGTAGCAAATAAAGCATGACAACTTTGGGCTGGCATGTTTCACAATGATCATGAAAAAGTATTAAATAAATAGATCTGTTAAAGTACCAAATTAAATAATCATTGTTATAAAGGTGCTTGGTTTAAAGTATAATATCTAAATTACTGGATACATAATGTGGAGAGTTTACTAAGGGTTGTCAGGTGTCATTTCAGGGGCCGGCATTTGTGTACAAGGGTTGGGTCACTGGTGTTTTATTTTCCAGTATTAGATTGCTGAATATTGGAAAGTTGTTTAATCCACAATATCATTATTACTATTCATTAGTGATTTTCATGATAATAACTGCAGTTTTGTATTGTATGTTCAAAACTTTCTGGTTTGTTATTTTGTTTTCTCATTTAATGTCAATTTTCACATTCATAAAACCCAGTGAACTCTATATATATATAGAGAGAGAGAGAGTTCACTGATAAAACCTTGACAGCTATTAAAATCTTTTTTGGAGGCCAACAGTGAAGTCAATATTGAAAGTGATTTTCAAGGACATTTGTACATAAGCTAACAGTAGTTTTGTATAGTTTGACGTGTATATAAACATTGTACCATTGTACAGTTTCCGACTTTATTATCATATACTCATGCCATTGACTCAAACATCCTCCCTGGATCCGACATTTGGCGTGAATGACGTCAACATGACGTCTGTAGTCCACGTATTCGTATACGCATCTCTTTCTCCCTGGCTTGAATTTATGGTCTCAAAATGTACTGCAGTTGCACTACTGTAAATAGTATCATGATGATTCACACAAATTCCATTTCTTTCAACTTACCTTGTTTAACGTCAGAGTTCAGACAAGTTTGTAAAAAAGCGTCAACGGTAGTTGGGGAAGTAAGCACGGAAAATATATACGCTCTCTTTTTTACGCAGGCCGCTGCAGTTGGCGGATATAAACCGCCTTCTACACAGGCTATATTGACAATGGCTGGTAAATGACGTATTGTTATCCTAAAGCCAACCTTGGCTTGATACTTAGGGAAATATTTCAATTGTTTGTTAAAATCGGTGCAGGTAATGTAACTAAACGATATAAAACATTATATAGAAAACAGTGAGCCAGGCAACAGATACAGTTGACACCACTGATGGACCTAAAAACAAGAATGGTGGAAAAGCGAAAGGGTGTGTAGCGATTTTGTGTAGTCTGAGTTTGACTGTACAGGGTGTCTCAACAAAACTCTACCACTAAAATATGCAAGAATTTATATAAGTGCAATAGTGAGCACCTATGGGAATTAAAAATGCTTCTAATCGTATTCTCGTTGTCCCGACAACTGTTTCACGAGAACGCGATTAGAAGCATTTTCAATTCTCAGAGATGCTTATTATTTCGCTTTAGAACAATATTAATATTCTTGCATGTTTAAGTTGTTGCGTTTTTAGATACCCTGTATTACAACTGTACTTATGACATAGCTGATTGACCGCAATTGTTATGCAATGGGAAAAACTGTGCCATAGGTACATGCAGAAAGCTTGCATCGTATAGCTCGCGTTGTTGGTATTTCCGTACTTTCGACCAATCAGGATGAGTGCGAAAGATCAAAACGTATGGCAAAGTCATGTCAGAAGTAAACTTTGACCTGCCTGTCAATCAGAAAATCAATTAGTCAGAGAAGCATACTATCAATGATACAATAAGCTATACAGAGTGAAAAAAAATAGTGCGACACTTAATATTCATGAATATTCCTTTCTTTAATATTACAAAAGATCGTTGCCTCCTGGGAATTACATAAGGCAATGCAATCCCTGTAGAATCAACCTCTCAAGCCACGGTTTTATTTCCGGCCGCTCCTACGTCGCTGGTGCGAAAACCCCGGTTGCGGCTGGCCACGTGTCACCCGAATTTCGAGTAAACTTCAATTTGTTTATGAGTAGCACGGTAGGGAAAGTACTTGTCGCTAATTTGTCGCTATATTCGAGATGCGATAAGTCGAGTAAAAAGTACTTTGAACCCTACTATAATCTTATCCATAAACAAATTGATGTTTATCGCTCAAATAACCGGAGTATCACGCCTTTTTCGAGGCACGCTCATGCTAAAATGTGACATTATGGGACAGTGGTGAGTGGGAAAGGAAAATGCCTATGCTCAGGTTAACTACCACTCGAAATCTGGGTGACACGTGACCAGCCGCAACCCGAGTTTTCGCTCTAGCGACGTAGGAGCGGCCTGAGCATAAAACCCTGGCTTGCGAGGTTGATGTATAATGTATTAGTTCAATTATAGCCTAAATTCACCTCCTTTGTATACAGGTCGTCTCCTGATTCCCCAAAACTCGCAACTAAACTTACTGGCAAAGAGATGGACTATCTCAACGAGAGAAGAGATGTGAGATACATAATATACATTTTATATGACATTAATTAAGTTTTTGACAAAGATACTTACAGTACACCATGTACTACACAAGCAATTGCGAGTAATAAAAAATCACTTATCGCTTGTTGAAGATGTAGACCGCATTGACGATAAGGCATAATTAACTCCACAGGAAACCATGAAAGTGTATTAATTTATTTTGTATAAAATTAAGTACAGATTTCCTACAAAATTTGCGTAGGTCATTAAATTTCTTAATCGCAGACAATAAACTATAATATTTCTACGGAAGCCTAAAATTTGGACATTATTGAAGAATAAGACAGCTACAGATGTATACTGTATGTGATGAAAATCGCTGTTTTCACTCTCTGCAGTCATTTGGGGATCGAGTTTTCACCTATTTAGCAAATGTTGTGCTATATGGAACCAACCATAGCAGCTGTTGTCTACACATGCGCATGAGACAACCAATATATGATCCTATGGCTGATTGTAACATCAGGCGTACATGATCACATACACCAGGGTGACAAAATCTTAAAGTACTCATTATGTATTGTCACTATTATTGTTCAAATATTAACCGACAGATATTCAATTTTTGTTTTCTTATTTAGCATGCTGTTGATTTCTTATTTTGTCTCGTACTTATTGAAGTCTTGAAGCAGGTAATTCTTCGCTGTCGATTGCGTCTTTGTCTGCAGAGTACCCGTTTTGGTCAGTTAGGCCCCGTCTTTGAACACTTATGACTGCCCAATAATCAACACCATGATATTATGTATTTACTGGTTTTATCTGTTGTCCGTTTTTCTTGCAACTCCAGCTGGTATTCTATATAATCCTGTATTACATAATACCGTGCTAAAGGAAAACAAAAAAATCACTTAGTTCTGACAAATGAAGATTTTTTCACTGACATTAGAAAACGTATAAATATGCAACTTCCCAAGCTACTGCTGCATTGAGGATGTTATATTAGTCAAGCAGTGCAATTAGCCTTTTCCCAATCGAGCAAGATACTGGGTCAAGTCATGACTCGCAATGCATCTATGGATTGTTTGGAGGGACAAATGGGACGAACTTGCCCTTGCTTGTCCCTCCAAACAATCCATAGATGCATTGCGAGTCTCGACTTGACCCAGTACCTTGCTCGATTGGGAAAAGGCTAATTACCGATATCACCAGGATATTTTTTGGTAACTTTTTCGGTAAGTAAAGTACTGCACTGCAACAGAAACTCCAGGCTAAAAGTCAGAAATAAAAGACGTAGAAACTCGATCATGTACGTATAACCTTATACGTACCGACGTTGCACAGGAATACTTGACAATGTTTAAATACAAAACACATCTCAGTCAAAAAAAACATTTCCATAGTTTGATTTTGTTAACTTTTAATAGCAGTCAAAGTAACAAAAGATTGTTCTGTGCAACTTTGTGTAACGCCGTTTTTAGTGCATGAAGTCCCAGATTGTTTACAAATTCAACAAAACTAAGAAAAGAGAGTGATTAAGGAATGTTTATTGAGCACACGTAATAAGATATTACTTGCTTATTATACTTCAGCTCTTATGGTCTTTGAATTGCTTTGTAGCTTCCAGTACATCCAGTTGATGATAGCCTGATCAACCATATTGAAAATCTTGCCTTTAAATGCTTCAAACAACGCAGTTCATTTGACGATGGTGCCAGCGCAACGAACGCTTACATTATCGCAGCTTTATATGCAGAAGTCATCGGCGTTTTAGCACAGACACGATTTCATTCAGTCAGAAAAAGATTTCTTTTGGAATTTAAAGAAAATTCTGGATGTACAGAAACGTTGGTTAATGTTATATGTGGTATGAAGTATCTGAGAATTAAGGTAAGATAATTATGGTTCAAACATTTGGATAAAGTGGGTTTTTTTCATATTTCATATTTATTTTTATAATTTCTGAAGCAACACTGCATGCGCGACTCATTTCGCAAGCTCCGTATCTCTGACGTGCTGTATTAAACTCTGTATGGAGTCACTGTGAAGCTATCTGTTCTAAGATAATCCCTCGATGTTAATAAGGCTATATCATTCTATATACAGTAGCTATTTGTTTGGCATGTATATCACCAACATGAAGTTACTCAGTACATATTTAATATCATAGGCAGCTATATGTTTTGTTTTGACCTTCCATACAGTTAGTGCATGTACGGCTTTAAGAAACTCTTTTTCAATGCGGACTGAACAGAATTATTTGTACAATCGGAAAACATGTAATTCCTTTCGCCTATCTTCGCAATTGAAAACATGCACGTTTTGAGGACAAAATACTGTAAAATGTGAAAAATGAACATACCTGCATCTCTGCGTTTAGCTTGCAAACTAATCAATTATAACATATTTGCTAAAGATAGTTTGTGAAGTTGGATTTATTATTGTTTCGTGTAATGTATATCCATGTGAATTTTCAGCTTTACCCTGTTGAACATTTAGAGGAAACTTTTATGTTTATGCAAGTAAGTCACACAATTCTTTCTCGCAAAATGATTTCGTCTAAATATCGATTTGGTAACAGTGACGTTTTCTCGTACATTTTCCTTAAATTAATCTTCATTTTTCAGGATTGTGCGAATATTTTTATTGAAACGCGAGATAAGGACGTGAAATACGCGTTAGCTGGTGTTTTTGTCGAGATATTGGTCCCAGTTGCAGCTACGGCTAAACGAGAGCTTCAGATTCCTGCCTTAAAGAATTTCATTGATATGTTATATCCTAGCGCGGTGGAGATGTCGAAGAAGACTAAACACGTTCATGTAAGCTAAAATAGTTTTATCAATGATGCTTCTCTTAGCTTGAATAAAGTAAGCGTAGCATCGCGTTACAGATATACATAACATCTGAGTGTACTTGTGTAGTAGGAAGGTGCAAGTATAAAGTGTTAGTGGTGATGGGCAACCGGCGAATTCAATTAGCCGTTCCGGAGTTGCGCAGGAGTACTGGTAGCGAATGGCTCATGCATTGCATTGTGGGGCTGTTTTTGGGACGCGCATGGGAGGAGCTTATTATTTCAATTTCGCGCGTCCCCCAACAGTTCACGCCGGTTTGAACAACCACGAACAACCTGTTACGTTTTTGGCCGTGTATATCTGCATGTTGTCCTTGAACAGCGGTATTTACCTATTGAAGCTAGCTGACAATTGCACAGAGAAGAGTGCTGAAATTACAACCTGTTTTCATACATCAATGAATGCTGGGATGAAAGTTCAGCTCTTTTTGAAATTCCTCCATAAACCATCTTCCATCTATATAGACATTTAATGGTGATTTTTTAAATAAATTGCAATTAATTTATATATTTGTCTGTTTATATAGTATGTTTCTAATCCGAAATCGTAAGATGCATGCATGCAACACATATTTGATTTAGAAGTACGCACAATATATCTTATTCTAGCCACATTTTTGTGTTTTTAGGCCATGTACCCGTTGCTAGCTGTGTTACTTTGTGTCAGCCAGAAACAATATTTTCTCACACATTGGCCTTTCTTGTTGTCCTCGTGTCTGGCAAACATTAAGGTTTGAACATCTTTTATATTTTTTGTGTGTTTTAAGTCGCAGTTCTCCTAATTTAAAACGTACTGTATAAAATGCCCTATAACCCATTAGCATCGAAAGGGGAAGGGCAGACGGAGGCAATTACGCCCCAGGCACGAGCAACTCTCGTACCGCTATGAGCCTATGAGTTACGCATGTATATATCCACTGTTCTTTGAGCGTAGTAGGTATTTTTTTCTACAAAACCATTGCGTGTTTTTGGGCTTTAACAAATTATTGTTCTGCATCAAGAAAGCTTTGCCGTTTTTGCAATCGCTTTGTTTTACAATGTACATTTAGCAACATGTAAAGCACGAGAAGGATTGGTTTACCCGGCATTATAATGCAATTTATTACTTCTAAAAACAGCGTCATCTAAGGACGAGTCATATTGATTTTAAGTTGATATTTGAGTCAATGTAAATGACTTTCAACTGATTACTATTTATTGATAAAGTACCTTCTTTCTGTGTCCACTGTCTGCCACAAGTTAGCTAATTGTTGGCGAAATTCTTTCTCTAGCATCGAGATACGAAAATGCAACGAATTTGTTTGGAGTGTCTTTACCGTATGTTGTGGTAAGGGGACGTTTTTTTTAAAAGTTTAAGGGCTTCAAACTCATACCCAGGCTCTTATCTCCGCTAAAATATTTCTATGCTATATTTTTATCCTTTTGTCCGAGAATTACATTGCTGGTTTAAAATGTGGTTAATTATTATATATTTAATAAATTTAATAAGTTGAAACATCTATAATTTAACATCAGTGGCCAGAATCAACCAAACAATTGTCTAACATTTATTTTATAACATAAAATTAACACAAGATCGCTGATTGGCTAAGTGTACACATTGTCCCAATGTATTGACCACGTTGACGTCATCGCTCACGTCGTTCCTTACACATTCGCTTGCGCCAGCTAACAAGTGCGTAGCTATCACGACGTTGATTTTTGTGAGGTTTTTGCCCATTTGGATATAGAATTAATACGGAGGATAAGTTTATTAGTATTAGTACTGAAACTTATTCTCGCTCTTATTAAGCACTTGAGAGTTAGCACTCAAATGCTACAGTTGGTCTCGGCTATCGCCTCTTACGCATTTCATGCTCCTCGGCGTACTCAATAGTTATATTGATGCTAGCCAACTCATGATCTATTGTGTTACATAATCAGGGATATTGCAGTCTAATTTCAACAGGCATTTACTGCGTTTTTGTAATATTTCAAATGGTTTGCACTTTCCTATTATTTAGGGTTTATGTGATTCGCATCAAAGGTGAAAATAATACAACAACCCTGAGGTATGTTGCATGTTGTTTTAAGTAAATGACGCCAAGGATCAGATTCTTAAGGCGGCTGTATTATGGATTTAGATATAACCCAAAAAATCCGTAAGGAAGCGAATGGTGAAGGTCTTTCGCTGGAAACGTCAGCATTCACATTTTGGCAGTTTACCTGCACCTAAGTTTCTTTTTTGGCTTGTATTTGGGGTTATACTGCTGCAATGTTAAAATTAAGAGAATATATAACGACACAATTTGCTGGAAACATCACTGATGCTCAACTGAAACTTGTGATGTACTTACTGTGTTTTGGACATTTTTTACCATAGCAACAACGTTTTGACATTTTTATTTTAAAAGTATCGTTCTGTTAAATGTTTTCAGTAAAACTTTGCATACAGTTTAGGTATGGGATTTTTTAGTTTCTAAAAGTTTTTAAATAGTCTATCAGTAGCTATCTACCGTTCTTTTTCTGATTCAAAAAATGTGAAAAATCAGTATTTGACAACATTCTACTAATGTAGGAAACAGAAGAAATATCAAGTGTTTTGAAGTTGTGAAATCATACAATAGTCGAAAATCTTGTTTAATATAATGATCAATCTCATGCGAGCCGTGAGGCCCTTCTTTGAGTTTGCGGAAACCCGATTCAAGTGAAAAAGTCCTTCAGCTGTCATTATTACATTTGTTATAATGAAGTATGAAGTTATATTGGGTTAACGGAAAAGGCTGGTCAGTTCTCATTTGACTCCTTTGTCCAAAAAGCTTGCTCCTTTCTATAAAATGTATAGTATTTCAAACTGTAGGAAGACGCCTTGATTTTGTCTTGCCTCCTGCAGGGAAACTCAGCTTTTAGTATACAATTATAGTAGTATATTTTGAGGTGACCCAAAGCTCAAATAAGCCTCTTTGGTTTCTATTTGGGTTTCCTCGCCATTATACATATTTATCATTGTACATATATTATATCTATATACATTTTTTTTGGCAAAATTAAATCAATCAATCAATCAAAAACCCTCTTTCTACTCCTTGAATAACATGAAGCAATTAACGATTATTTTAATAAACCTCATCGGGCTTTTACATGTTTATAAATTCATCTTTCATCTTAATAAGTTTCCATCTTTATATGTATAAATCAATAAAAACTTGCTAACATGAAAGAGGCTGCATGTTTAAGCTGGGATGGCTTTCCCTATGGTTAGGTTAGACTATTATCTTAGAGGGAAACGTATTCTTGCCTTCCCATTGTCCACCGAGCTACAAGCAATAACTATACCTATAGTCAAGACTTTCGTTCTCAAGCAATGTTGTTAGGTGTAGTGTTGACAAAATGTGTCTTTTGAGTATATAAACCCTCTTTATCCAAGCTCCGGATTGTTATTAGTAATCCGACAAATATCCTAGTCCAATAAAAATATTTTGTTTCATTTTCCATGCAGTCGCTTACGAAGTGTCACGGATACATTGTTCCCGCGAGGTTCAAGGATCGTTAATCCAAGAGATATCCCCCTGAACATATTTGTTAAGATTGTACACTTTATTTCACATGTGAGTATAATTGCATATAATTCTTGGTTCTTTCTGACACTATATGCAATCAACTGTACATAGATATATTTGTGTTTCTGTTTTAGTATAACTTGGATTTTGCAATGCAAGATATTATCTTTGATCTGTTAAGTGTTGGTCGTCAGCTTCGGCAACTTCATCCTGAAGTAAGTTAATCCTTGTGCTTTCCCCCCAAAAAATGAACTGCGATATATGTGTTTAGAGCTTATTTGCTTCTAAATGCTGCAAAACCAACAATATTTCATATTTAACAAATAATCGCCGAAGGCGAGGTGAATATCGGTGAATAATCACCGAGCCGAAGGCGAGGTAATTATTCACCGAACCTGAGGCGATTATTTGTTTTAGTAGAAATAGAACAGACGTCAACAACGATGCATAATACTCACTTAAGTCAACAAAGCGGGCGGCCATTACGAAAGAGGTGATTATCGCACAA
>JAOTOK010114951.1:0-16566 GCA_025770025.1 Virgularia gustaviana | reverse complement strand
ATGGCGAACAAATACACAACAACAGACAATAATCGTCCGTTGTGTTTGAAATGCCACACCCAGTATCTGGCTGACGTATGCACGCGATGTAAGGAGAAGATCACAATTGGTCAGAAGAAAATTATTCATAATGAGCAGTACTGGCATGAAGAGTGTTTCTCGTGTGAGAAATGTAACAGTATGCTGTCTGTTGGACGGTTCAATGTAAAAGATGGGAAAGTTGTGTGTGAAAAATGCTCGCAGAATGCCAAAAGTAAGCTATGTTATCGATGCGGTGATGAAATAAAACCTGGAGTGCAGTTATTTGAGCATAACAAGAACTATTACCATGCTAAATGTTTCTCCTGTGAGTTTTGTAACCAACGAATCACGTCGGGGTTTATGGAGAACGAGGGATGGTTTTATTGTCCGGAATGTTATCACAGACTGTTCTCTGAGAAATGTGTCCGGTGTGGGTTACCTGTGGCAAGTGATGGCATCACTTATAATGATGAAATATGGCATAACTCGTGTTTTGATTGTTTTTATTGTCATGAACCGATCGCCTCGCAACGATTTCTCATGAGATTTGGTAACCGTTATTGTAATGGTTGTTATCAGAAGATGTTTGCTAAGGAATGCCAATGTTGTCATGAAATGATTAAGGACACGGCGTATTTGACAACCAATGACATGTTTTGGCATAATGAATGTTTTCAATGTGTCAATTGTCATAGAGACTTGCAAAACAGTGGCTTTCATATGTTTAAAGATCAAATATATTGTCCTGATTGCCCTGAATAACCACATCAACGAACGTTCATATAACATCAACATGTAACTAATAAATTTCAGTAAAATTAAAATATAGCTTAAACTATGCTTAAACAATGTGAACGATTATATATTGAGCATTACTAAGTTTGAACACAAATTTATCTCCTATTTATGGGTAAGTTAATTAGACTTTCCTTTTCACTCGCGTCTTACATGAAGTAATTCTGAAAGACCAGATAATATGTAAATAGCATGCAAAAATAGGTAAGCCATGCGACCACTGAGAATGTGACCAATCATTGGAAACGTCGGCGCTGGAAAGTCTAATTTCATGTAATTTTAACTTGTGTAACTGACTGACTACATCAGAACATATTGTAAAAATACATTGTAGTACATTTATTGTTAATAATATAAAAGAATATAATATTAATGAGCTATAGTGTTTCTCCTTTTTTGTCCGAAATGTCTATGTTTAAAATAATGTATTTAAATATAAAACGGCCATTGCATTTCGACATTTCATTTCATTTCATACCGGCTACACAATTTGGGACAACTCGATGCTCTTAAACGCTTTCCCTTTCGTTGTTTTGTAAGAAAAACACTGAATAAAAAGTGATTGCATATTTAATTTAAGTACGTCTACTTTACAATTTTATTTCAATTTTATCATGTCTATTTTATATAATACATAATATTTCACATTAATACTATTATCATTATTACATATACAATTATCCACGATCTAAAACACTAAGAAAATTCGACATTTCATAATATAAATAATCAGTGGAAATGGTTTAAAATTTCACTACACGTTATGGCTGCAAATCAGGCTGTGTCAAGTTTGTAATTTGTTAGGTCGACGTCCGAGACGAACGACGTGTAATCTGGAGCTGGTTTTTATCACATTTATTATGTGTAGAAAGTAATTTGTCTAGGATGTTTGATGAGATACTGGTGTTCCTGAGCGCTTTCGTTGGATCTTGTCAGCAAAGAATCATCTTCTGATTGTTCCTTGGATTTTTTGTCACACAGTGTTCGGACATTTTTACGGAACTTTTTAGTGAAGACACAAAACAGTAGAAAATTGACGAAGGCCTGTGACGTATCACCAATCATCTTTAAAAATATTTAAAAAACTATTAGTAGAATGAAATCCTTTTTGTACATTTAATATTACTATTTGTAGCAAGAATGGAAGTTTAATTAGCGCCAAGATGGTCTTGTAGTCAATCATAGAGCAATATGGAAGATAAGTACATTACTACACTAACTTACATGACTGAAAAGGAGGAAGTTGTCAAAGTTGTCCAGATTTCCATGTAGTTTTACATTGAAACAATCCAAAATAAATCGAATTGTCCCCCAGATCCTTAGGAACACAAACAAGACAGGTGCCAAGGCAAATTTCCGTTTACCTTGCAATGCACTTTGGATGGACTCGTATGACAACAGGTATCGCCTTTCTTTCAGCTAAAATTCAAAATCGCATGACGTCACTGATCAACGCTGTACGATGTCAACCTGAACGCCTGTTTTCTACTCCCATCGTATTGTAACGAAATGTACCGCATTTTTTTGTTTCATAAGTAACACAGCAAGACTAACGACTGTCAGAAAAACAGAAATCGCTATGGCACACTAGAAAACGGCTTTAGTGTAAACGTTTATCATTTGATGGCCATCATGTATGGTCCAAATGGATGGGGTACACCAGGTCTGGTAGCGTCTTAAGAATTCAGTGGAATTCGTTGGCCTATACGCGCAAAAATTCACAGAATTAAACAATATTGTTGACTGGACAACCCTTGAACAGTATTCATATCATGCTTCATTGAACGAGGTTGTAGCACCACCAGTATATTGTTCATGCATGGCGTAACAAGTTGTCGATAAACCTAATCCTGAACGCAAACCTAAGCATATGTTAGACAACTGCGAAGGCATAAATTCTAAACTAATCGTTGACGCTAATCTTGTCAGAGAGGGTATGCAGGGATCAAGGTGATATCTTTCCTTCAAATTACCTCTTGTTTGATTTTCTTAATTACAAGGAAATAAAAGATACCATTTACGAAATATGAGATGATTTCACAAAGTTTCCCACAAGCCAACATCCATAAAATCTCCGTACTTGTGGTACCATTATTGGTCTGTTTAATCCAGCACCATCCCCCTGTGTTGGCATTCCTACCCACAGTCCTACCCAAGGCACCAAACCCCAAAGCTAGCCCGTTCAGAAGTAATGGTATGGTCCAGTTGATTACATGAAATAGTCTCATCAACTTGTCAGCCAGGTTTTGATCTTTTTTAACAAGCAATAAATACAAATAAACTGCTAATGATGAAGTCCACATGAAGGACCACATGACAGCAGTTGACGTGATGAAACTTTGCGTCTCGCAAAATTGTTTGTTTGTAATACTTCCTTGAAGCGACCACAGTGAGATGAGATAAGGTAACACTGTAAAGAAATCACCAATTGTGATATACACAACAATCTTTCGTGGTGTTGTCCGGAGGTCAGCAAACAGGAAGTAAGACAACCATATCACGACACATCCAAACATTGATAAGCAAATAGATATTGTTGTTAATACAAGAAACGGCGTTTTGATATCAGACCATAGAAATTATCAGACATGTTCACAGCAAACTCTTAGAAAGTAGGTTTCTGTTTTGATCCAAGAACACCAGGTAATATTATTGTAACTAAGAATGTCGCTGGATCTCGACTCCAATGCGCGTCATTTATTCATAATCTTCGTGTGAAAAGCAATCCTGGCTACTTCCGTCCATGTGCAAAAATAGGTAGGCACTAGTTTACATGGGTCCGTCACCCGAAGTGGGTGGCAACATCAAGTATGGCGTCAAAGTTTGACGTCACACTCGGCACCAATCGTCGGACAATATTTGGCACCCCTTCGCAAATTTATGATTTTATGATCACTATAGATGGGGGGAGGGGGTCAAAAAAGTCAATATCTTACACCCTCCTCAGTCTGTAAAAGAATAGGTTTGCACTTGCGTACATACGTGCGCTGCGAGGTCATTGTAATGTGATCTTGGAAAAGAGACTTCAGCAAAAAATTGCACAGTTATAAAGAAACGTGAAGGTCTCCGGTCTTTTACTGAATGCGATTTCTGAAAAACTTATAACACCATCAAGGCTTCGATTTTACATGAGATTTGCCATTAATATTTTTTATCATTCATGTAATTACATATATTATACTAGTTATATAAGTTTTATTAATAAATTTTATGTTTTAAACTGTATAATACACAAGCATGGCAAGATCTTTGGCATATTTTGTTTCAATTACATGTATGTTTAATTTTTACTGCAATACTTATCTGTAGTCTGATTTTGAATAGTATGAATATTATTTGTTTTGTGCTAGTTATGTTTAATTTCTGTGCATTGAGAAATAAACAGTAAAATCATGCACTAATCAAGGTTACTATCACTAAATGTTCGACCATCTCTGCCATGATGAGCTTGTCTGTTTGAAAGCAATGGTTCACGGTCACTACTTATTTCATTACATCTACATATTCTTCCAAGTCCTCTCTTAAATTTCTCAGTTAATGCACAGAACAAGATAAAGTTGACGATTCCTTGAGATTGATCACCAATAATCTGAAAGACAAAACATTTTTAACATAAGATGCCATTGCTGATATTTTCATATTAATATCATACTTGTTTTTTCCCCCAAACACCATAATAAGTTATTCTTATCACCTGTAAAGTACCCAGTACTTCATCAACTTCCCACCGAACATCAACCCCAAATATGAGTAAGAAGAACCTGATTGTTCCCCAAATTCTGAGCAAAACAAAAATCACAGGCACAAAAACAAGCTTCTTCACCCCTGTTTCAGCAATTTGGATTGACTGAGTTGACATCAGGTGATAACTCTGTGACACCTGTAAAATTAGAAATGGTTTTTAGGAGGTGGTTTGTGGGAATGTTCAAGGCTAAACATAAATTACAATACAACACTGCTCTCTCCCGTTTTAAACAACTTTGAAATCTAGTGCTATGTCCATGTGCATGAAACATCCAATTTGGTATGGTATATATATATGTTACAAGAAACACTAACCTGCAATTTAATATTTTTTGTGACCAAGAAATAGAAAATAGCATTAACAAAATATGAAATGATCTCCCAAAATTTGCCACAAAACAACATCCACATGATACTGTGTTCTTGAGATAAAGATGTTGAATTCCACGTGATCCAACACCAACCTTTTGTTGATTTATCATCGGCATAACCCAGAGCTTTTTGATGCCAGGCCATACCCAACAATACCACTGGTACTGTCCAATTAATGAAATGGAAAATAACCATCAATTTCTCTGCAAGCTCATAGTTTTTCTTCACTAATGCAATGTACAGATAGATAGCAAGAGATGAGGTCCAGAAAAATGACCACATCACAGCAGTTGAGGTGACAAAACTCTGGAGTTCACATGATATGGTATTGGAGTTGTAGCTACCATCCCAATAAATTACTAATGTTGGGTAAACTGTGAAGAAATCTCCAATAGATATATAAACTAGGATTTTTCTTGAAGTTGTCTGCAAATCTGTCCATAAAAAGTATGTGATTATAATGATAATTGATCCTAAGGCAGACAATGATGCTACAACCGTCAATATATATTGATTGATCAATCTCCAAGTCTTTTGATGATGTGGAGTATCAGTAGTACTAGAAGGTGCTGTATTTCCGCATCTAACTTGGAAAACGACCAATAAAACTACCAACAACGCTGTGCAATGTCCCATGACCAGTTCTGCCTTGCTAGTAGAAACTTACTAATACTCACTTTCTACACATTTTCATAGTTCACGTTTTGTTTATAATCAGATCCGTATAACTTCCGGGATAAGACGAGACATGTTTTGCGCATGTTCACAAGCTTGGTTCTAAGAAATATGTACGAAATTTCTAAAAAAATTCACAAATGTAGCAATTTGAGATCTCGTGCACGTGAGCAACACGTGGGAATATGACCAGCGGTGCGTAAACTTTTACGTTCATCATTTAACTCACAAGTAGTTTATACTTTCCCGATTTTATTACTGTTACTTCTGCAGGGTAAATGTTAGGAAAGATATGAAAGTTTAGGGTTAGTAATTCTGATATCTTCGTGATTTAAAATAACGATTTTAGTAAATATATTATTACATAAATAATTATGCCGTGATCGTGATAATGACGCATGCGTGTCTCTCCTGACAACTGATATTACTTCCGGAAACCTCAGCACATGTATAAACTATAAGTTGTTAGAAAAAGTTTGAGTATTTGTTACTTTTGATTTGTTTATTGCAGTAAACAATGTCTGAAAGTGACCCAGAGAGATTTGATAACATGTTCATGGCGGTGGCTCAACAATGTGAGGGAGGTATACATGAGGTAGGTTTGTAAGAAAGAAGTTCTGGTGGAAATTCTTGAATAATATAACATGACATCAAATATGATTTTATTTTATTGGTTTGTGTTGTTATATATTTTAAGATTGAAGATTTAGTTTATGTAGAGCTAAATTACAAAAACTTTATCTGATTTGCTAGTATACAGGTTAATATGAGCCCATACAGACCAACATATAATTATATATACTGTATGCACTTGTTGAAGCTATCAGATTATTGTTAAATTTAAAAAGTAGAAAGTGAGTGAGACATATGGGAGAAATGTATCAGCTTGATGGTAGCTGATTGTCAACTTTCGTTCACAGAACTTGACTTACGTTTTTTCAACCTTGTCTTCTTCCCTCTCCTCCAACAGTCACTTATGGAAATGTTGTAAGCACAACAGAATGCATTTACAACAAGCTTGATGCAAGCTGTTATCAACTGCTAACAAGTAGCAAGACATTTAATGTCTAGAAATGCCTTGTCGCAAGTTGTCTGTTTCTCCACATACAGATGTAGCAATGTAAACACTTTTTTCCATATTACAGCTTCTTGATGTCTTCTTTGGGTTTTTGGGACGTAAAACTGACTTTTTTACTGGAGCAAGCACTAAAGGCAGTGCCGAGAAGGTAGGTCAGTCAGTTATCATTGTGTATAAAAATAGGTTTGTAGAGTGTACATGTATCTGCAGTTGGTGGTGTTATTACTACAAAGATTAAACTTTGCTGGAATACCATGTTTAGATTGTGGTTGGAAAGTTTCATGAACATGAACAGAAAGCTATAAGAGTAAGTAAAAATCCTGCACTTTTGATGTGTTGATTGTACATAGTTGAAATGATATTTATAGTAAAATGGGTTCGAATACATGTAGTTCTAAAAAGATGTTTTTGTATATCATTTCCACAGAAAAAAGAGAAAGAGAAACAGGAGGATGAAATGAAAAAAGCAGCCAAGGAGAAAGCAAGAAAGGAAAAGGAGGCTGCCCAACAGAATGAACCAAAAATAAAAGAATTAACAGATGAGGAAGCAGCAAAAATAGAACAAGAGATGAACAAGAAAGATGCAAAAGAAACTTCTTCAACAACAGCCGCTGCTTCTGCTGCTAAAGACACTAAAGAAGATAAAGTAATCCCTTTAATTGTGCAGTGCTAGATTGAAAACTCTCATGCACTGATATTGTATTAACATGAACAAATTGGAAATAAAAAAGTAAATACATTTTGGTTTGTAGGAAGACAGTGATGATGATGAGGATTCCAAAGGAAAGATAAGACCCAATGTTGGAAACGGATGTGATCTGGAAAACTATAGTTGGACACAGGTATATGTTACTAATAACAATGTGTGTTAATTTGTTGACTATGAATTAAGACTCAAAATAATATAACTATTTTCTTTCCTTCCAGACTCTTTCAGAAGTTGAGGTAATTTTATTGTTCTCACTTTTTTGGTTTTGGTTTCAAATATACTGAAAACACTTATGAGAGGGAAAACAATATGAATTGATTGCTTTTCACTTTTCCTTCAGTTAAGAGTTCCACTGAAAGTGGACTTCAAACCAAAAAGTCGAGATGTCATTGTTGATGTCCATAAAAAGGTAAAATTTCTATGGAAATTCTGAGTGTATATGTATTGGCCCGCTGTTTAACCATAACTAAAAATCTTCATATTTTTTAGCATTTAAAGGTTGGATTAAAAGGACATCCCCCAGTCATTGATGGAGAGTTGTACAAAGAGGTTAGGACTGTATGTTGTAATTAGGAATGGAACTTTGTTTGACATCTTCTACTGTATTTTAATATGTATTATGTCACTGTACAAAACAGGTTAAAACAGAAGAATGTATCTGGGTACAAGATAACAAGACAATTGTTGTTACCATTGAAAAGGTTTGTTTATTTTCAAATACACTTGTGCATGACACTGTGTAGGACAGTGTGGTTATCAAGGCAGAAATAAAATGATGATTGAGAATAGTGATGCCAGGGTGACTTGATGTTACAGTGTCATGAAAATTGAGGCCTGGTTAAAGTGGTTGAGTGCATCACTGTATCCTAGTTTAGTGATGGTTTTAGATAAATTTATAATATCATGATATGACAGGTGAATACAATGGAATGGTGGAACAAACTGGTCACAACAGACCCTGAGATTAATACAAAGAAAGTACAACCAGAAAACTCCAAGGTATCTAATGAAAGTTATTTGTCATTTCAAGAGCATTGCATTGTTGGCCTTTTTACACACAAATAATTTTGACTTTTTAACCTTAACGTCTTGTTATTGTTTATAGTTGTCTGAATTGGATGGTGAAACTAGAGGAATGGTGGAGAAAATGATGTATGACCAGAGACAAAAAGCAGTAAGTTAGAGTGAATAAATTCTTGTTCTTTTGGTAGTTCGTTATTGTGTTTAAATTTCTAATTAAAATATATTTTAGATGGGTCTACCAACATCAGATGATCAAAAGAAGCAAGATGTATTAAAAAAGTGAGTGTTAAGAAAAATCAACTTGTCTTTGATGTAATCTAACGTAACATAACATAACCCAATGCAACTTAACCAACCCTAACCTAACCCAAACTCAACCTAGACTAAGCTAAGCTATTCTTTGGAACCTGTTCTAACCTATAGCACCTTGTAACATTATAACTCAACGTTAGCTAAACAACGTAACCAGCGTAATATATTGCAATGTACAGTATTAATGTAAGTAACCTACACGCGCAAAAATATCACAGGATTGAACAACATTGTTGATTCAACAACCCCTGAACAACATTGGTATCATGCTTGAACAACTTGTTCAACGAACAGTATTGTTCAAGCATGTCGCAACAAGTTGTTCATACCTGTTGAACCAACAGTCTTGTTCATGGCTGTTGGAACATGACGAATCCTGCTTGTTTTAAGAAAACACGTTGCAACAGCCATGAACAACATTGTTAACGAGCATGAACAACATTGAGACCAAGTATGAACACAAATGATATCAATATTGATTTACGTGGCCAGCTCAAGGCTGTTCAGTCCTGTTATGAACAGCATTGAACAGGCTGTGAGATTTTTGCGCGTGTAGCACAAATTAACGTCAGTAACCTTACACAACTTAACCTAACGTAACACAACGTAACCTAACAGCGCAACCTACGCCCTATCATAACGCCATGTAGGGTAACAGAATGTATTGTAACATATGCTGAGTACTTTAACGACATTTTTCTTTCCAAGATTCATGGCACAACATCCTGAGATGGATTTCTCTCAAGCAAAGTTCTCATAGACCGTGAGTGACTGAAGCTAAGGACTGGTGAGAAATGAGGTCAAAAATTATTGATGCAAAACTCAACTGAACAAACAAGTTTCGTCCACAAGTTTTTACGTTACGTTGGGGGCACGAGAATGCAGTAGGTGGCTGTTGTAAAAACAATGAAAACAATGATATTTGATATACAATGGTGAAAACATTGACTTTTTGGCTCATCCAAAAATGGAGATGATCACTTTCTTTAGAAAACATGACGTTGTTTTGAGAGAAAATATTAGTAATTTATATTCATTTTTCGATATGGTGTTTTTAGCCGATAATTATATGAATCATTCTGCCAGGATGGTCTATTTTCCTTAGCTGCTGAATAATCAAGAAGTATTCGTAGAAAAACAGCTTTCGTTTTTCACCTTCATATGCCCTTGTTGCCTTTTGACGTGAAATATCGTACGTGATCGATATTGCATTTTGCGCGCGACTGATGTCAGTGAACAATGATTACCGTGTCCAGTCAAGTCAAACCACGCAAAACTACTTAGATATTACACCCCACGCAAACCTTTATTTATAAAAGCCAACGACCACGTATTATGCTATAAACCAGCTAGCACGCTTTGTTAGCAGAAATGATGACATGCATGACAATGCAATTTTTTTGCTGAAACGAAGTCCTCATCTTTCAACATGCTGCTTGCAGATTTTTGAGAATTAAAAGAATGGTAAGGGATTTTTTAAGGAATAAAGATATGTTTTGGATGTTAATTGTCCATTATCGTTGTGTGTATAGAATGTAAATAATAATACAAATTAGCATTTACTATTAAATACGTTTATTACTTGGATATTGCTAGGAAAAATCCTAACACACTTTTGAATTTTCTATGCCTATATTTTATGTAATTTAGTTATTTTAATACAGTGTTAATGCACAGCATATATAAAATTCAAAATTAATTTCTTATATTAATATTTTTTCATGAAGGCAGCTGATAATTTCTTATGAATATTAATCATAGTTATTTGACAGCTGTAAACTTGAATTCTTAGTTCCATGTTGTTTATTTTGTCTCGGTCATAGCTCAACAGCCTCCTGTACGTGCAACATCACATAGGACAAGAAAACTAACGCTTATAAAATGGCTTCTTTAAAAGATGTGGTTTTTAAATTGCGAGATATTGAACCAGACATGAAGAATGCTTGGACTGAAACATTTCACGATATCAGAATGGACTGCAATATAGAGGTATTGTCATAACGGTTTAACATGATCTCTTTCTACTGATTTCAAAAAATTAGTATTTTATGCGTGTAGTTCGTTGAGTATACACGTTTCATTATTATTGTTGCACAAAAAACAGTTGTTAAAATGTAGCAAAGAAAATGCATTTCAAATAAAATATCCACGACGTATTGCACTGTAGGCATATTACCAAGAAATCCTTATGTGTGTTCGTCTTGCATTAATACCTTAATATCTATGATCTCACTCAATGTTACGTATTTTTCAAAAGGTCATGCACCAATTGCTGGGCTTTGGATGACCTTCTACTTTATTAACTAACATAGCATGCAGTAGGATAATAAGATCATATAGGGGTCGTGAGGCAAACTTATAACAACATCGTTGATTCTTGTGTGCAACAAACATGGTGCTCTATTTTACCTCGTTATTTTCTCATTTTACATGTTTCCCAGTGCTAACAAATACCAAAAGTTTCATGACGGCGTTGCGCACCGTGTAATAACGTAAGATTCGTTTGTTCAGAAGGCTTCAGTGAAACTCGACCATATTTGAATAAAACTGTCCGATTATGCTGTTTCGTTGTTTGTTGCATCGAGTAATAATAATACACGAGACTCATTTGAATATTACATTAAGTTTAGTTTATAAGATAAATGACAGGATGCGGAATTTTCCTAAGAGAAATATAAGTCGGAGATGAAAATTAACTCTTTTAAGGAAATGAAGTAAAAAACAGCGCAGAATTGTAGTCCTCTTTGAAATTCGAGAAAACTTTATCAGTTTTTTGGTAGCTACACAGCTGCGTGTCCCATTTGTTTTTATTTTGTCGTTGAACTTACAAATTGGAACTTATCTATATATTAGATTCAAATGACCGCTGATGGGGAAACTTGAGGAATGTTTTAAACTGAAAGGATTCTATACAATTCGAAATTTCTGAAAGTTCAAGTTTTGTTCAAAAAAGATGTTATTTCATACGAAAAGCAACCAGATTTTTAACTTTCATTGTTGAACATGGTCCAAACCGTATGAGCATAGGAAGCCCAATAGTGAGTATACATAGCAATTATATTGACCAATGCGTTGTAAATTCAATAAAAATCCTTTGTGGATTGTAGTTGTGTGGCAGTTGTTGCTGAATAACAGCGTACGAAGCTCGCGTACATAGTACAAGTCGCAGCCATACACTACCACGCAACTACAATTCACAATGGATTTTTACTGAATTTACAACGCATTGGTCAATATAATGGCTAGTTATACTCAGTATTGGGCTTCCTATGGTATGACCGTACGATAATATACATTAGTTTTACTACTCATGACGTCACCATGATTTGTTCATCGCGCGCATGTACGCTATTGCGTACCGTTTTTTAAACATTTTTATCAAAATGTAATATGGCTTTCTATTCTCATTTTCCAGATATCTTGTGGTGATATTTTTAATGAAGCACCTTCTGCTGATGCTATTGTCTCACCTTGTAATAGTTTTGGTTTTATGGATGGTGGAATTGATCTGGTCTGTATATTATATACATTAATTCATATTACCAACACCTGAAACAAACCTCTCCTGTAAATCTGGCTGGCAACTGTATATTTACATACTAATATTATTACACAGTTAATATAACAAGTGAAAATGTACTCTTTAATAGTTCCAATTATATCCAGTTACAAATAATTAATATTTTGTTAGAATACTAATAATTATATATTCTTCTGCAAGTGGGTACAAATCCTGTCATTTCATGGGTTAATAGGAGTACAATTATAACAATCACAGTAATTGTGTCATTAGGCAAAAATAGGGCCATAGTCATCAGAAACTATCCATGTTTTCAGAGGTATTCAGAGCACTTTGGTTGGCAGTTGCAGGAGCGCTTACAAACTATCCTTCGTAAAGATCATTTTGGAGAAATGCCAGTTGGTCAAGCTGTTGTTCTAGAAACATTTGAAAATGATCATCCCGAAATTGAACGCGAATGGATGAAAGATCAAAGGATCAATGAAGGAAAACTCATCCACTTTTTAATCTGCTCTCCAACAAGCAGGGTTCCTGGGGATGTCCATGAAACTGTCAATGCTTATCTTGCTTTCAGAGCTGTTCTTATTGCTGGTAGATCAATATTTATTATTACAATTACTTTGCATTGTTGTAACTTAATATATACACTAGAAGTATGAACATAGGTTACTACTGTGCATACTATATTTTATTATAGTGATTACTAGAACATATTGAACTAACAAATGTTTGTTTTTATATTTCAGTTCACCAACACAACAAAAATGCAAATAAAAGAAAAATCAAAACAGTTCTATGTCCAGGTTTATGCACATCAGCTGGTCAAATGTCATTTGATCAGTGTGCAAAACAAATGAAGATTGCATATGAAGTTTGTGTCTTACGAGAAGTAAAGGCTATCTTGAACCCTGATTCATTGCTTGATGCTCATAGACATCATATTTTTATGGAAAACTATCAATAACATGGTTGCTGCATGCAGTCCTACCACATCTACAATATTTTGAGAAGGATTATTTACATGCTGGCTACTTTGGTACAATAAAACAGGCAGTACTTAATCATGTTAATTATAATATGATATACAGTACAATAATCCATAACAGTGCTACAATGACAAATGTTAATAGCTGTATTACATGTATATATTAATCCGTGCACAACAACAGTTAATGTAATACTTAACAAACATTATTAAAAGATCTTTATTGCTTCATATTTATATACAAATTATTACAGAGTTAGTCTGGTAGAGTTAATCACAAGAAAATAAATAAATTGGTTTGGCATTGTACTCACATTACAACCTTTGGTAGCAGCCGTGAGATTTAATTAATAATCATTGATGAACATCAGTAGCAAAACTAGAAATACTTTACCAGAGCATGTATGGTAACCAGTTTCAGTTTGCTATAGCATTAGTGTTATCTACCTAATCATTGAATTTAGTTGAAACCATTTGTTTGTGGCCTAAACAATCTCAATTTATTTTTCTACTTATTGCTCTACACAAATGCAACTACAATGCATTCTTTATAATACAAACAATTTACTATCCATTGGATAATGGTTTATGCTGTTCAATTTGACTTTCTAATTCAATTCTTTTTTCCATCATCTGAAAAGGTAAATAGTTTGAGCTCAATTCTAGTCAGTGTCCACCACACACAAACAGCTACCCCAACCCCACCATATCCCCAGAGATATTGGTAACAAGAAAATTCATATACCTCTTTAAATTCTTGTTGTAATTCATTATTGACTCTTGATAATATTGTATTTTTTGCTTTCAAATCACGAATGCGGGCATGAAGTTGTTCAAGTCTTGTGAGAGGCCTAGAATTGGGGAAACATTTTGTACAGTTGAGAGTTAATGTGTAATAATCAAAACCCAGGAGAGGTCTGATTTAGTCTTGTTCAATACTACTAACTTGACAACAAAATGAATAGGTTCTTTGTTTGGTTTGCGTTCTTTGTCTGTGAGGCCATCAGAGCCAGTCTCTTGCTGCAATTCTTTCTTTTGTCGTAGTGGAGGTGGTGGGCTGGCTGGCTTCTATGACAAACAAGCCAATATTATACTGATAATACCCTTACATCTTGCTGACCAGGAATTTATTGGCATTGGGCATTTCAAATTTGTACAATTTTATTTGTGGTACCTTTTTTGGGACTGGTCTGGGTAAACTGGCTGGTATTACTTGAGGCTGACTAGTTGGTTCTGGATCTTTCCGTATAATCATAAAATACATATCTTTTATAGTTAGATTGACATTTCATAACAAGCAGTGCTAACTATACTTCATAATATCCATGTTCTTTTAAGTTTTACCTTGTTCCCAGTTGTTTTGTTGTTTTGGTGGACTTCCATCAACCCAGATTGCCTAGAAGTTTGCAACAATTAAAAATATTTATTTCATGTTTAATATATAATTTACAAATATTTGCACACATTACTGTGTTGTTTTTAGTATTAAATGTTTTTCACTTACATGGTTGCTGTCTAAAGATGCTGACCGTCTGTGTCTTGAAATATTATTTTCTGTTGATTGGTGGACTATGGTCACAGAGTTCTCAAATTTGCTAAAATCTGCAAAGTTTTCCTGACTTTGACGAGGCTGTTCAGTTGCATCTTTGTTTTCAGTGCCATTTGTAAGGTTCTGTAAGACAATAAAGGGATTTAATAAGAGACCATTGTTATGCCACCTTGCAGGTAGGTCTACAGTCAACCTTTTTCATAGTTCATAGTTATTTGTGCAAAATTTCAAGTTGCTTTTTTGGCTGTGCGAGTGCTTCCAAATTATTAAATGTTACACTGGTGTTCAACCTCTTCTGTCAGACTTTTATGTTTTTTGCTTTTATCAAAACTGCTGTCCAATGTTGGCTGAAAGAAAACTCCTTGTTAATTTTTGAAAGAGCATACATAATTGGTTATTAAACTGAAAGATGTAAAAGTGAAGAACTGTACCTGAAAAGAATTGCTGCCACCTATAATGAAGAAAAAGTCGAATGTTTTGGTAAGCAAATTTATAACTATGTTTTGTTTGTTGGTTGAAACAAATTTTTCTTAGATCAAACCATCACCTTTGTTATTGAACAGCTTTTGTAGATCCAGTGAAGAAGATCGAGAGTGTCCTGTCTTTTTTCTTGGAGGAGGAACAGGAGCAGTGTTTGCTTTCCTTGCACCATCGATTGAATCTTGGTTTGCACCAACAGAATCATGGCTACTGCCTTGGGACAGCCGTGGACTTGATGATGCTGACTCCAGGTTTTCATTGGTTAAAGATTTCGGTCTATCCTTTGTTTCTTCTTCACTTGAACTTGAATCTGACTCTCGCGGTGATGTCTTATCAACTGTCTCAACTTTTACAAAAACAGGAGGTAAACGATCATCCTTGTCTGGTGTGTCATCAGGGATAATAGTTCCTATAGGGACACTCTTGCCAGTATCCTCAGCATCCTTGTTAAATTTGCTTGGAGGGGGTAAGATGGCCCAATGAGGTTGGTCTAACAAGTTCTTTTGTTTGACACTGCCTCGCACTCGTGGGATACCTAATGAGGTTTTCCTTGTTGGTTGGTGATCTTTTGGTGTTGCTTCATCTGCTGAGTTTGGATCAGACATGGGTTTCTCCGGATGTTGCTGCTGGCCTTGTAGTTGTATAGCAGGTTGAACCTGCTTGGAAAAAATGGAAAAATCAGGCAGGTATCACATATGTATTAGCCAACAGACTAGCAGGAATTAACTATTTTAAACCATACTATTTGTTCTGAACAACCGTTAGGCCAGTAATGTCTTCAAGGAGTATCAATGGAATAGACCAAATCATCGATCAATTAATTCAAGAAACTTTACATACTTTTCCTGTTTCTTCTTCAGGTGAGGCAGTTTGTCCAGCATTTTCTGGATCCGGGGAAAATCTTGCCCATGTCTGAAAAGTATTAAAACAACCAATAAATATTGAGACAAAAAACGTTGATAAAAAGAGAAAGACATTTACCTTTGGCGATTCTGGTACTGGGAGTTGATCTCTTGTCTCATTCTTTTGTGGAGTTGAATCTGTGGTAGGTGGAGCTAAAGTAAAACAACTGTCATAAGTCTATATTGCTTATTACAAGCATGGTTGCAATAATTAGTCACATCATGACACGGTTTCCAATCTTAGTCTTACGTTGGCTCTCATAATGTTCAGGCAACAGGAATGGCGACAGTGTTGTGGGAACTTCAAGGCCATGGCGAACTGCTACTACAATATGCATAGCAATGCAGAATTCTTCAAAGTTCAAAGCTCCATCACTGTCAAGGTCAGCAAGGTTCCTAGT